>DWEJ01003347.1:0-10513 GCA_018245835.1 Mysoria sejanus stolli | reverse complement strand
ATAGTATACTTTTCATCACGCTACAATCAATAGGAGCAGAGCAGTGAAGGGAAATATTGGGAAAACGGGAGAAGTTATTTATAATATTTTAAATACCCGTGCGCAGTCGGGGCGGGCCGCTAGTATAAAATAAAATCAATAATGAAATACTCGTATTATTCATAATTCTACTTGAGAATATAAATGTCGCCAATTAGCGTTCAGTTTCGTTTTGAATTTACTGCGTTAAATGAACGGAAAACTTCCAGTTACATCGCCCAATGACACTCAATTAGTTTTATGGTAATAGCAGTGTGTGTTTTTTCCCTGCCCCGCAAAGGACCTCGCGTGGTTACGTACTCATATAAATATTGTACAACAAATGTTCCTAACACAAATCTCTGATTGATGCAACTTCAATTATATATAACAGCGTTGTAAAGAAAGCGTTTTTGTATCCGACTAATGGAGCTTGTAGGTTTTATTATAAACTCACGTGCGAAGATAATTCACTGGCATGTGGAAGTGGATGAAGCTTCAATACTTACCTCGTGTCGAGATGTTTCCATGTTTTTTTCTGTTGATCTAAATTCTGAGAATAAATCGTTAGCCGGCGCGAGTGTTCATCTCGTCGGTGGCATTATACGTAGTTGAATGTCTTTTGAATGCGATAGTCTTTTAAATAACATCCATCACATGGCTTAGTATTTTAGTTTCTGTTAGCCTCTGCTTAGCGAAGTTCTATATATTGTATGATTGTATATAACTCGGTATAGCGGTAAATATTGATAGTCTCATGATCGTCACCACTCATCGAACGCCTATGATAATGATGTCGATGAAAACGGTGAAAGAAAACACAGTGAGGACACCCGTGCATTCAAGAATTCTGCTTAATGTTTAAAGGAGGCTGGTTGTACGGATAAAAGACAAATGGATTTAATGAGTATAGGAGTATTAACATTATTGACATATAAGTTCAGTAAAACGCAATTAGAAAAATATTTGTGACGATGACAAAAAAACAAGTTAATACAACACAACAAGCTTCTACAGTTAACAAAATCTCCATACAACAGCAATAATTTCTGTATAGACCAGAATCCCTAAGCAGTGAATCTAAAATGTCTAATAAAATGAAACAGACAGCATTCCGCTAAGCGTATTCATTACATCAATCAGGTGAACTATTCTGGAGCTCGATCGCTCCCGTAACGAGACTATTGACAGCTCAAAACGTTCCCCCGACGGCTCCGCTATTTATACCACGATGTACGTACGGTACGTACGTTGATATGTTCATCTAACATTGACTAGACTGAATACATACGTGTAACGTAACTTCACGCCTGTAATCCCCGAAAAGGTAGGGAGAGGAATGCAGAATATTCCCACGTTTCACCGGTTACGTTTACGTCCCACTATGGAATAGGTGGTGACCCTATTGGCATGCATCGGGCACATATCCAGACTCCGAACCACTACTACAATTTTCATTTGGATTTTCTAGAATATTTCTAAATTAGAAATATTCCGGAATCGAACCCGGGACCTCCCAATCGGCAGTCGCACTTGCAATCAACACGACCAACGAGGCAGCAACATACGTGGAGATAATTAAAATTAAACTTTATTAGTGAATGTTGGTGTGTGTGTCTGTGTAAGCTGTGATTGTAAATTTCAGCCGTGTAAATGTAAAATTCAATTTCTTATTAAAACTGTCTTATGTTTCAAAATGAGCCAGGTTAAAGATAGCAACATCTAAATTTTCTTGATAAACATCTAAAATTTTCATGATTTTTTGAATGTTAGAGATTTTTTTATTATTCTTTGTATTTACATATACATACATACATTGTCTTATGAGACGGTTTTATATATTTTTTGGACTCTCATAAAATAACAATATTAAAACAATCCTTTTTACATATTCGATCTGTCGCTGTTGGCATTATCGGTCCTGTTCATACCTCGCCTATCTCCAGTATAATCTGACGCGCCACTTCACACCGTTTATCGGCGATGTTCTGAAATATGTATAGTGACATTTTTATCTCTTTAGTACATCATCTCGCCGATATGTCAGACGCGTCAATATTAACGGATTGCTGCGATGATACAATGTACGCTTCAAAATAAGTCAGTATATTTTAATATTGACAATATCGTGTTAGCACAAAGCATACTGACTATATCCACTTTTGTTTGTTTGTCTGTGTGTTTGGACGCTTGGTTCTTCGAAATGGTGCGATTGTTTTTGATATGATTTTCACTATCATCTATTTAGTTTCTTACAGACGCTTGACTTGTTTATACAACGTTGTAATAAATTAATAAAGAGTAGAAAAAAAATCGGTATTTTGCAATCAAGTCCTTAAAAAATTATTTCAAAGCTTTATATGATGGCTGCAGTAATTTAATAAAAACCTTAAAAACCCGAGAGAAAACTTGGCAATATTTGACACATTATATAATAATCAGACGCACAGTAATATTATACGTTTAAGGTTATATCAGTAGGTACGCGTAACCCTTATAATAAAACATTTGAATGATCAGACTTACGCCTAATAATTTAGTTGCGATGATCTGTCAATATCAGAGCGCTGGTCAAATGAAGCGCACACCACGTACCATGTGTCATCTGTCCAAAATGAGCACTGACGAGCTCTTGGCGCTTTTTAAATATTCGTGAACATACATTAAGTAATCGCTAGTAAAATTATTATTTAATGCTCGTGTTTAAAAATTAGTACAGAGAAATATATGTATTTTTTTATTATGGTAGCTACTCGTCAGGTGTGATAGGACAGAGATGCTGGTCACTCCGTGCTATCTGCCATTGTGGGAAACCTACACACTTAGCCATCTGATCCTGAATTAGGCGCAGTCAATTGTATCAATTGTTTTTATAAATATCTAATTAGGAGAGTTTAATTAAGCGGTTTCAAAAAGGGTTCTATCGGGTCGCTTTCTGTGTTGTACATTAAATTATGTACACATGTACGTACAACACGCAGCAATCGACTTGGCAATTACGATGAATGCGTTTAACCTACCCACCGACTCCGTCTACAAATATCTACCGCTTTTGCCTTTAACGCGATCGTATATCGCCATACGTCATAGTGGCCAGGTACCAGTGACCTCCTGCGCGTTATATATTTTTATAACAAAGGGATTCAGGGAGAGTAGATACCACAATCCAATTGCACTGCCACGAAGGCTTACGACAGAGAGAAGGGTCGCTCGTAATCTTCCCTTGGGTCCCCGAATAGGGGTTAAAGGCTTGTCTTTTCCCTCAAATCCCTTTCGTTGCCTTAGTAATGTATCATTTAATAAGTGTATGTTTGAAATGAAAGGTGTTTTTTGACGGTGTATGAACTCATTACATTTATATATGCGTGACTTGTCCGTTGTTTTAATGGCTAATGGTTGATAAATATTCTGTCTGGATGATAACAAAATATATGAGTAAAAATATGTTTATTGGATTTGGTTACTTCTTCATCCTCACTTTGGGGTTAGATAATCGTATGTGAAAGTCCACAACACCGTATGTAAAAGTCCGTAGACATTATTGTCATATAACAAAAATACATAACGTTACATGTGTGAAATCACGGTTACCGTCTTCAAACATATTCGCAACAAAATTTATATTAGTAGGTATTGTAATACAAACGTGTCTTAAAAAAATAAACTCCTACAACTCTGGCTTATAATGGCATAATTTTATATGATTACATTTCGTAAGCTAATTAATATCAGAGGTTTTGAAGACGAAGAATTGGTACAGAATCGTGTTTATAATCAACGCAGCCAATCTAGATAAAGGACGTAATGTCTGTAAGGATAAAAGGTATTCGGCACATGACAGAGAACAATGCCACTGACATAAGGATTATGCCATGACGATATTTTGTTATGTCGTAATAATAGTAATCGTGGTCAATGATGTAATGGCCGATTTCATGCTATATAAAATCGGCCATTTCGTATTCACTTAAACCACGACCAATGCAATGTGGTGGTGCGATGAAACGGAGTTACATCTGCGGAGATGCGGTCAGCGTGCGTAATGACTCAGTGGTCAGCGTGTTACGTGACTTTCGTGCGATGCGGGGTTCACATCCGGTTGTCTCCAATGTGTAACCTACGTGTGCACGTACGTGCATCGCATAGCATTCTTAAATCGGAACAAGAAAGTTTATGTGCAAATGTATGTATATGCAACATCGGTTTGGGTATAGTAAATGTAGAGTATTTATGTGAGAGACATTTTGTGATGTATTAGAACCAAAATATATGATTTAAGATGGTTCATTTACACACAAACTACGAACACTATTCTGCCGCGTTCTGCCTCTCTAAACTCAAGCCCCTCGCATCCATAAAAACACAGATCTAATCTTGGTTTAAATTAAATATAATCGTTAAATTTGTTAACAGCCAAGTGCCGTACAACAAGTTTTTTTATATTATTCACAGCACCACCTTTGTTTGAGTCGCATTGAATAGTACGTGTCTTGAATTAAATTGTACAGTTGCGTAGCAATACGTATATATATATACGTATAATGATTCGTTTTAAATATCGATTTATGCTTATGCATAAATCGATATAACATGTAATATTATACATAATATTAGATATTACAAAAGGTAACACACACATGTAGAGTAGCTTATAATATTATTACCCCTATAGTGCCAATTATATATTCTATAGCCACTCGCTCTCTGGTATTCGATCAGCTTTTAATGAATGTTATAAGATGTTAAGCCCACATCCATGTAACATACATTTCAAATAACACACACGCTAACAAAAGATACCTGCGCGAGTACTTCACAAACTTTGATTTTATTAAGTAATAAATTGCAACAAATGCATACAGTCTGATGAATCCGATGCGTTCGCGTATCGACGCCTCCGCTCTCTTGTGTCGCGTCCCGTTGCGAGGTGCAAAGGTTAATTAGTCGCGAGGCGAATTGACAATACTGAGCCATAGGTATATTTTACTATAGCTTTATAGTTCCGGGGCTATCAAATTATTTATTATAAAATTTGCGTGACATTTACAGGGGATATAAAAACATTTATTCCAACAGTATTCCCTGTGATGATTGTAATCCTTCTTACTGAATGACACACAACAATATTAAATAATATCACCTTGTAACATCACGCCTGTAATCCCCGAACAGATAATCAGAAGAGTGTAATTCACTCTCACGTTTCATTAGTTACGTTTACGTCCCATTATGGAATGGTGAGTCTACTGCCATACACCGGACTCATTTTCAAACTCTGATCCATTAGCCAATTAACAGAATAGTTTTCTAATAGAAACCTCTGAACTATCATTACCACTATCATTGCAAAGTGCCATAATGGCATCCAATATTAATTGCTTTCTGGTATAACACCAACAAGAGTTGATCTGTAGTAAACCTCTGGAGCGGAAAACTAAAATCTAAACCAACACATCCTGTCATTGCTCTTATCATTACAACCTGCTAACTAATGTGTGTACCAATATTTATCACTTTCTAGTATTGAACACTTTCTACTAATGCAAGAATCAGAGATAACTCGCAATGCTAATAAGTAGTGATCGATTATATCCCGTTAAGCATCATTACACGGTAATCATCTCTAATTAGACGTTCCACGGCGCAGTCTGACTTCGACTTGAAAATAACACGATGCATTGCTTAACAATTGAACTGAGAATTTCTTTGAATACCTCGAAAACTGTATTCTCAATTAAATTCCATTGAGAAACTATAAATGCGCTCGCGACTCTTTATTCAGTGGCGGATCAGGAACCACTTGTGGAGTCAAGTAACCAAAGATACTTATCGGTAAATTGAGTTTTTGTTTTTCGAAATATCTTTTTTGATTGCTATTATTGCATAACGATTGTAATACCGACTTGGATGTCTCCAACAGGGTGGTTCAAATAAGTCAAGGTGCACTCGTTGGAGCAGCTTGTATCCAGATGTCTAATGTCTAATGGCTCCTTAGTTTCCGTGGTCTGCTTACATACATCTAGAAACATATCTACTTGTTAAGTACTCTTAGTAAAAATGAACTGAAATATTATTCAAGTCAATTGTTTTTTTATAAAAAAAATATGGGTTTGTGTTTGTAAATAAATATTTACTGTTCTAAAATCATCACTTGCTCGTCAGTTAAATATTTATTCATCTCGAGGGTTCAAAGAACGTTTCTTATTTACATAAGGGACATTAAGGGTTCGGTTATCACTATTATTCTCTATTGCTGCCCTCGAAGGGACGTTGTCGAAGCGTCCTCTAAACAAATACGTAATGTTGATTTATCGACGTGAAATAGGTTTCGTGAAATGAAAGATCTCGGCGTGATCATATAATGATAAATATTAATATATCACAAATGTGTACATAATATTTTTTTATCAAATTGGATCACAAACACGTACGCTTTGCATACGTTTGGAAATACTTACTTTCAACGTACGATATCATTGAAAATTGTTGTGCTGAAACATCAGCGCTGATCCATCGCAGGCTTGCTTAGGCAGATCTGATAACACGGATCCGCTAATGTATCCGATCTAATCGTACACACAAATGTATATAAATATAATGGTCGATGCAAATGTACATGTAAATGTCAATAGGCTCACCACCTGGCTAAACGTAACTGGTGAAACGTGGGAATGAACTGCACGCTTCTGCTACGTCTAAGAAGGTTAGCGGCATGATATTATGTTTCAATATGGGTATAAGATTAGAAATCTCATGTGATGTGTTGACCATTTTATAAGATGTGGAATCGTGGATATGTATAACTGTATATACGTACGTATGTATGTACGTACATATGCCTATTTTCCATTGATACGTATATATTCGCTGCACAATAACCGGGCGCTAGCTTTTCACATCGACGATCGATTATCGGTGATTCGTTTCACAAACATCTCCCGCCGCGCTCGTGCAAGTGTGGGTATGGCGTTACAACAAGTGCTATTAAAGAAATAATTTGTAAACTGTGATCGATCGCATGCTATCTCGCTTGCGCTCTGTTACATGTGCATAGTACGCCGCGTGCATTCGACGGGCGATTGTCATTCTCACATACTTTCTTTATTCGTGCGTTGTAGGTACTAATGAAATGGAAAGTTGTGACCCGTTCCGAATTCGACGGGTCTCTCGTTCGATTCCCCTCACGGGGGCGGCGCGTGCCGAAAATGCATAATTTAATGAAAATCGAAAGTGCTCGCTGATAGAATTAAGCGATCGAGTTTCGAGGGTTACGCAATTAAGAGGCGGTGAGTGTGCAGGGGTGGAGAGGGATGAAACCCCCTCCCATGGCTTTATAGCCCTTTGTATAGCCCTTCCTGTGTTCGAGTCTGATTTTACGATATTGATAAATCAAAACGTTCTTTGTAGTCAAGTCGTTGTAAATGTCAGAAATTTGAATGTTATATAAGTAGCTACCACAACTTCATCAAGTGTTCCAACCGCGGTGAATTCATATGAAAATACATAACTTCAATTCGAACCTACAACTCTATGCGGTTTCTCGTGCCACAGACAACTGGTCTACATGCCATTGGAGTTCGTTTCTAGTTATGTAACCGTTCGAAGAGCATGATTTTTGTCAAAAGAAACTAAGAAATCATTTGACGAAACAAGAGATATATTTCATGAAGGAACGTTTAAACAATCATGGCAGTCTGTTTATATATTTCGATCGCCAACGTGTATTGGGTAAGCACAAGTACATTTGAACGTGTCGAAATGCGGGAAGTATTTATTCATACATCGCTCAGTGTTTGATACAGAATAGATACCAGTAGATGCTTCGTAGTAACGACAGATTAGTGTGCGCTTGAGGCGATGACGTCAGCTTGCGCGATTCGCCTTATACAAATATTGTATGTTTATAGTTGCTACAATTTTTAATGTACTAAAATTTACCCAATTATTTTATAATTATTTATTGTGTTGTACACAATAGTAGGCGCAACAAAAGGCGAACTCAGTGTCTGGTGGCATTATATACGTACGCGCCTGGTCGTCTTAATCCTTTATAAGAATCCCCGCAATCCTACAGGTGTTTAGGATGATAGCTCTATTATGAGGTAATGGACGTGTTGGGTGCAAATAGCAGACATATTTTACGGGAACGGCTTTGTTTTGATACCACCTCGGTTGCTACATTCGTATCATTTCTTTATTCAATTCTGTATACTTAGCTAGTATCTGTATTGTGCCTGAGTGTTGAGGACTGCTATATTTGTGTGCCGATCATATCAACGTTTTTTTGAGTGATAACGTGTGAAACAGATGAGGCGTTGTAACTTGTAATAGTAATAATAATATTACACGTTTTTACTGCTAATATTATAGTTACTAAAATTAATAATACCAAAACGCCAGCGATCGGAACGTTTCGTCTACGCGACATACCTGTTCGCTATTTTCAAATTAACAATACCAATACAAAAAGTGTTACGCACAGTACACGTTCGGCAATTGGCGCTCCACTTGCCGCCAGTATTGCGCAGCGGGTGTCGGCGCGGGGCCGTCGCCGCGTGCGGCCCGGTGGTTCCAAACCGGGTGGTTACGAAACGGTTGACGCGATGCGACCGGTTATACGTAAGATTGCCACCAATCAATATCTCACGGAACTTTTACTCCTCCGTCCAATTATTGTGATCGCATCGTTCCATGTGAGCGTGTGTTCGAAAGAGCATAAAGCGTTAAATCGTGTTAAGGAACGTCGTCACCTCACCTAGTCAGACTATTTGTAAAACACGCTAGACAGAAATATCGAATGATAAGAGCGTTTCATATTAGTTATCAACCCTATTGAAGTTCAAATTTTGTCTAAACCATCTCTCAGAACGAAGTGTGTTAAGGCCGTAATTTGCCTCACTGACCAAGTGCGGATTGTCAGAAAATATCCTTATTTACTATTCTTTTATAGCTTTACGTCATTTGCTACGCAGAAGTGTACGTATGATGCAAAGGGTCGAAATAAGCTCGTTACGACGCGGTGCGCTAAATCATTCGGTTAAGTAATTTGCGTTGCGCTACCAGCGTAATTGCGTCAGGCTGTGAGCCCACCGGCAAGCGCGGAAATAATTTTCAATTTCCTACTACCGCTACAAAAAAAAACCTTTTCAAAATTAGGGTCGTTCCTATTTAAATGGATTTGTTCTATGTTTCGTTTTAATATTAGGTATACAATTACGTTTATAGGGTAGGTAGAGAGTACCAAGAGGTGAATATCACGCATCGGTACGCATCGGTCATGTCACAAATAATTATACCTAACTATTGCACGTGAATTGGCTTTTAAAGTATTCTAATCATTCATTTTATATGCTGAGAACTTTATACACTTACTGCAGTGCACGTAAATCTGCTTATAATGGCCGCTAAAAACTCAGAAGCTGGCGTGATGTAATAAAATTGTTTTAATGAACGGATCCAGTGATTCGCTCATAAGAACATCCAACCAGTAACGCCGTGTACCCGGTAATTCACAGACGCGAGACTCGGAAGGTAATCTGCTTGTACAAAGTGAATTAATTTGAAGATCACCGACCCAAGCGGAGGTAGTTGCTGTCTTTTAATAAAATGTCTTATTGTTGTCATTATTATTGTTCTTTTAAATTTTACTCACGCTCCGCAAGTTCAACCTTCCGAACCCAAGGGTCGCTGACCAAATGTGTCTAAGAGGCTGGCACAGTCGGGTTTGTCTGTCCACTGTCTAGGTATGTTTGTTGCAGAACATCGAAGATTTTAATATTATTGAGTATATATGTTTTTGACCCCCATGGTGGTTATTATTATTTGATTACATTTGGGATTATGAGCAAACCTTCTTAGGGGAAGCCTGAGTCCAGCTGGAGACATTTGGCTACAACCTATGATAAACTAAGAAGCGCTCTTAAATAGACTATGCTTGCAAAGAAAAAACCTCCTCACGATCATTTGGTTTGGGTTTCAGATAGCAATCTGGGTACCCTAGCCAAAGTTGTTTCAGCATGTCATTAACATATGAGCAAAGAACGTTACTGTTATTTTCCAATACCAAATTTATTCTATCTTTCATTTGAGTTTGGTAACTGTTAGGAGACACGGTTTTACGCAATACCGTGTTTTATTGTAATCTAATCATAAGTCATGATTCTGATTCATTATCGTAGTTGTCGTTAGCCAGTATTTGTTCCATTGTTGGTCATAGGCCTCCGCTGCTGAGCGCCGGCGCGCCTTGCCCTTGGCTTACCTCATATCTGACACTAACTTTTATCGCTGTTTTCAAATTGTATTATTTTAAAAATGTCACAAATACCTGTTGCCACGCCCCTGTTTTACTGCGATAGGTAGATCCTATTGGTTAATCATTGACTTCTAATTAGATGACTTATAATTTGACTTATAATTTGAACTAAACTTTAAAATTAACCCAGAAAATAAAATATTATCACGAAAACGAAACTGTTTTCCATGAAATGTGATTTTT
>DWEJ01003346.1:0-10514 GCA_018245835.1 Mysoria sejanus stolli | reverse complement strand
TCGACCCGGGAATCGAACCCAGGACCTCCCGATCTGCAGTCGCACTTGCAACCACACGACCAACGAGGCAGTCAAAAATAAAATGAGTCAATTTATCTTTTATTCGTTGATGTAGGAAAAATCCTATAATAACAGAAGTAATCCGTATTATCATCGTAAACGTCTACTAATGCATCACCATTTTATTTCTTTCAAAATTATTTTTTAATGTTCCTCACATAAACCAGTATTTACTAAAAATTAGTCATTTCATTATATAAATATACTGCTGTTGTTGAGGTTTGAAGTATCCTTAGTTTACATCTGCTTGCGGCACAATCGCAGTACTTGTGAAAGAAAATCTTCTGTGGACGGCTTCTTAAGCAGATTTAGAATTAAGCCGGTCTTGGGCGATAAGAGCAAATTTTCTGTTCCTATGTCCTCGCTTCAAGAGTAGTTGTTTCACATTAATGTTCTACTTCTGGGAACGGGTCTCTCCGTAATCTGGAGAATGCTCCAACTTAATCCACCAAATTTCTTAACTGAAGATTGTCGCCGCTATATCGTTTATATGTAAATTAAATTATGCAAACGCTTGGGAATGATTGACTTACACTGAATTTTCTGTACTGCTGTTTTGAGTATTTTAAGTCCTCTAATATGGAAATATACATAAGAAATCTCAGATATTAATTGGCAGCTATCCGTAATTTCACGCCTGTAATCCGCAAAGAGCTAGACAGAGGAGTGTGGACCACACACATATCACCAGTTACGTCTACATCCCTCTGTGGAATAGGTGGTGATCCAATTGTCATACACCAGGCACATTTCCAGACTCCGAGCCACAACTTGAAAATCTAAATTGGAAAAATCCAGTAGTTGGCAGCTATCCGTTTGATATGCGCTCCTTATTGAGCCAAAGTTATATTTTTAAAGACCATGTTAATATAATTTACTCAGTTAATATTTATTAGACAGTTCTTCCGTTTCTATAGGGTGTGTAAGCGGAACAAAACAAATTATATAATTATCATCTATACAGTCCACTGCGGATCATAGGCTTATGTATATAATCTTCACGCTTGACAGGCGGATTGGGTATGGCACACCATAGCTTCTCGCACCGCCTATGTCGCTGCTCATAGGCCCAGGGCATTTAGTTGTGCCTAGGCAGACCGCGCCGTACTGTTATCTGCCAGCGCCGAGTTAAGTCACCTCTTACGACACCATGGTGTCGAGGAATCAATTATTACTCCGCTCCGACACAGATTTCTAAACTAATTTATATAAGATTTTGATGTTCGTAACTTGCAAATACATAATCTTAATATGAACCCCATACCTCCAATTTGAATTTAAATATAAGTAAATAGACAGTAAAAAATTATATACAATTTTCGATACATTATAAATTCTTATAATGGGGTTCGCTTGCTAAATCAGCGTGCATCCATTTCTTTGCACCCACTTGAGCGATGCAATAGACAACCATACTGAAACAAGAAGCGTTCCACCTTTCTTTCGAGTAACGATCTATGTGTTATAAATTACAGTAATTTTGTTATATTAGGTAATGACATCCAAAAATATGACTTGTTATATAAAGGTAAACATAATGAGCAAATCTTCATCCCTTCAATTTCAGAACACTTCGCACTTAAAGTAAAGGTGCGTGTCAGAATTCAACCTCTTGACCTCAGTATTGAGAGGTTAAACCTTAAATCAGTAAGCTGTCCCTCAGAAAAAAATAGATAACATGTACAAACTTACTTTACTTAAAGTAAATCGATATTGAACAGACCATTCAGACTCACCCCTTCTATCTTGAGACGAAGATCTATAGCAACTTTCATGTCAACAAAAGGGATAAGAGTACTAAAGAAACAATTTCGTCGAGATTATTTTTTTATCGCATTTCAGATCTTTCGAGATTGAGATAAAAATTCTAATTTCAAATTTATTAAAACTAAGTCTTCATTGATGGAATTCGAACTTCATTTTATCGCTTTATTTTTTCCATAGAAACATTTGTCTATGTTCTTAACAGATTGCTCTATTTTGCCATAGATTCCATGTTGTATTGTTAGGTGTTACCATATTACAGTAAGTGAATAAACTCCCTGAATGTGGAGATGTATGATTTGAAGAAATGTGTGAGAATTTCTGTTGTAATTCTTCTTACGTTTTGTATATGTTCTATACGTTTTTTTTGGCATCAACAAATTTGCCTCATCCTTTTGATCGTATCAAATATGGTACTGCTTAAGATGAAATAAATTCATTTAGAGTATGTTCATTCTTAGCAATTTCGCTGCCGTAATACATAACGATTTTTTTTATTCAGTAAATATACTTGTAGTCGTTATATTTTGCTTTTATGCTTCGTTTGCCTTTACAAGTACTTATGTTTTTGCACTATAGTTTAACGACTGTTTCAGTATTTCAAGTAAGTCTTCATTTCATTTGGGGTATATTTTTATTTCTACACACTAATAAATTTGTTACTTTAATATTTACATTTTATTCACTCAAAATTGAAAAATCTAGAGTTGTTGTTAGTAGTCTGTAAACTAAACACTATTTTGTACAGCGCCATTTTGTTTATCATCTGTTTGAATAAACTAAACAAAATAAACATTAAATATTGCTTGAAACAAACCACTGCACAATTTTTGTTATAAAATAAAGCAAATCATTTCTTAGTTCAACATTTGCATATAATTTAAACAATGCTAAGCTTATTTCTCAGTGCAGATTTGAATTCGTCTAGGGTACCTTCATTTTACTTTGTGGTTGAATTTTATTTACTTCATAAACGTTGTCTAGACGGGATTTATAGTTCTTTTCGCACTGATTCAACTAATGGGTACTTTATTACGATACTCGAAGATCTCTGGGCGAAGCGTCATTGTCATTGCAAGATCTTTACACGTACGATTATATGTATAGAGCGATGAGTATAATATAATCCATTCGGATCTCTAAGGATATAAATCTTTATCATACGGTGTTCTTTATCTATTCAGAACAAACATCACAGGACCTTGTGTATAGGTACAAAAATTTAAAGTAACTTTACGCCTGTAATCCCCCAAGAGATAGACAGAGGAATGCGAAACACTATCTACATATATTAGTAACAACACATCTATATTAGGTACAAATAAAGTAACAGGAGTCATTGTTTAGGTAAATTGATGTTGAGTTTGAAGTTTGGCACATATCTATTTTATTATAAACATATGTTTTAAGATTAAATATCACTTTCATCAACGGCGGCAGAAAACGTAATGAGGAAAACTATACACCTCAGGATTATTTAGCATGTTCTCTAAGGCGTGTTAAGTCAGTGGCTGACTATTGCCTTAACCTTTCTCATTCTGATAGAAGAATCGTGTCGGAAAATGGAACGATAAAACGGTTGATAGTGATCATCCTTGCAACAATTAAATAAAACAAATGAACAATATTAAGGATTTTTAGAGGTACTAATAACCATAAAATATTTTCCATACATTACAAAAACCTGTAAAATACGTCTTAGATCAAGTTGGTGAATGCATATTGTCATGTTCTTTCAAACATATGTACCTACACGTATGTATATTATATGACTCGTGGTTACATTTATAATTCAATAGTACATCAGGTAATCTTGTGTTAACAATTGAGATCCATTGTGAATATTTCAGTTACATTAATAAAGGTAGAGTACATTTATATTTTGTAGAATGAGTACATATTTTGTATGAATAAAACTAAAACAATATAAATAAATGTTGTATGACAGAAAAGTGATAATAAGTGTTGGACATATACCTACATGTCGTCGTGATAATCATCATCAGACAATATCAGTCCAGGCGACATAGGACTGCCCTAAAGAACACCATCACGCCCAGTTCGGCTTCTGCCTCCAGACTGTTACAGATCGTCTCACATACTGTATGTATGTATAATTAACATAACTTTTATTAAACATTAAACGTATGATTTAGAATAGAGCTTGTCAACTTGTTCAACTAATACAAGCTCAGGACGTGGTTTGGTTTTGAACTGGCGCAGACAGTTGATGTACGGACGAAGGTCACACACAGACACGCATTTAAAATCTTTGTAAAAAATAATATCTCCTTAATACTAAATAAGACTTTTTGGCGATTCTCTTGACGATTCTCACTCATCATATATTTTAATAGTCATAGCCTTGCATTTGTTCAGCATCTTACAAGGTGTAGCGTAGTGTGTAGTACGCCTGCCTATAAAGTGCTTATTAACTAATATCTTAAACAATTTCAACTTGTACGTATCAGGAAAAATAGATGTCGGCACAGTGTTTTATTCTTTCGCAGTCGAAAGCGGGAACGACTTAGCAAAACTCTTCCTCCTACTGAAAGGAAATGATTTAGAAAGTGATAGTTTAGTTTAGTAAGAAGTTATAACGCTTTATTTTTGTTATTATCCCTTTGGATATTTACTGAAAACTTTTGAGAACTTTTCACATCGAAATGTCGATCGATCGACTTGCGATGACGTAATTCAGTAAATATTAATTAATGTGCCGAGGTAATTTAATCGTGACGTTGGCAAAAGAAATTCAAAAATGGAACACATTCGCCGATCGTGTTACGGCGCCACTTGATGTGACCTATCGTTTCACCCTCAAAAAGTAATTTACTTTTTATTTACTCACAGCGGATAGAGCAATCGATCGCCGAGTGACGTTTCAACATGCGGTAAAAGAAATGTCAATAGACTCAAGATGTTTATCTCTTCCTGTCGGAAATTGAAACTTCGACCTCTGATAGGCCTTGACGTGACATCACGGTGTCGGCTTAAGATTTATACCGATCACGGAATGGTTATAAAAAAACAGCTATTTCTTAATATGTATGACATGCTCCTACTGTTATCACAATTTAAAAAATAATATTTTTTTTATATTCTATTTATTTCTAGAAGGCCAGGGTTCAAATCCCGGGTCAGGGACTACTGGATTTTTCATAGTGGCTCGAGATCTGGATGTGCCTAGGCAATAGACTCGCCACCTATTCCATACTGTGACGTAACTTGTAAAACCTATACTACATTCCTCAGCGTACCCCTTCGGGTATTACAGGCATTATGTTATGTAATTTATAAATTATTTCTCTTAGATCGTGGGTAATTGATTATTAATAATTTCCTTTACAAAATTAGGCAGCTAAATATGTATCTACTGTCTATTCCAATTACGCCTTAATGATATAATGAATAAGACAGATATTTGCATTTTCTCTGTTCAAGTGTTGAGGAGGTTATATAAGAGAAAGCCTTCAAATGCGGTTACGTAAATAGACATTACAGATTCTATTGAATTTGAAAAAAAAAAAGATCTCGCTTCGAAATTTTATTGATTAAGATAAAATTTAGTGGCATTGTGACATAGACTGAAATAAATGTTTGTTAAATGAAAATCACGTTATTATTTCAACCTTACTTTTGATCTTGTTTTAGTGGCATTCTGTCCATTATCTACATTAATATATGCCCGCAGTTTAATAGCTATTATGTATAATAAAATTTCATAAAAGTTTAAATTGTTCCAGTTACCGAGAAATCGCCTTTAATATTGAACAGAGAACCGTAGGTAAGACCGCAGCGTTCACCGGTCTTAATATTCACTAACCGTTCGGTCACAATTTATTCGCTCATTCGGCAGAACCCGCTCGTTCGTATTAGCATAACTAAAGGCTCGATACAAAAGTTATCTTCCAATACTTGTGGTCAGTGTCCATATCATAAGCTTAAGCGTGTTCAGCCTTCAGGTAAAAGGCCTTTTTTAAGTATGCACATAGTATGTCGATTTTTCTTGATATTTATGTTATTAGATAATGTGAAACGTGCGAGTATACTACATTCCTTTGCTTTCGTCTTTGGGGGTTACAAGCGTGATTTAATATTTCCCTTTCGCTCTGCGTATTACATTTTATCAACTCAGTGCAACTTTAATTAAACGGGTCTAAGTGACATGAGTCAAATAGTCAAAGTTTGAGTTGTGTTTTAGATCTAAGTAATTGATTTTTTTACAAAATCCATCAAATCAAACATTTTTTAGGTAACTTATTACATGTGTCAAGTCATTTTCATTCGGCATAATAACGAATATTATTTGCTAGGTGGAAATTATGCAAAATATAAGAATTACGACTTTCATACATACATGCTTTGAAACGTCATTCTCTCTACCCGAGTAATCAGATGTAGGAATTCATAATTTTAGACAATTTTGGCTTTTTTTTCTCATACAGTTTATTTAAGCCAAGTGTATCATTATGGTATTTTAGAAAGGTGAATTTTATATAGAAAAGTATAACATTTTAAGAGAAGAAGCTAAGAGGTATTAGGATAAATCAGTAAATTGTCTTGTAAGTCGATTCGAACAAACGTGCGCCCGCTTGTTGGTTACCCCACAAGTTTGTGGCTTCTTTGCCCCAGGCATCGAATGGAAGATTTATGGAGGTCACCATCTATTCTTTACGCAGGGGCGCAGTAAGCTGATCGGTCGCGTATTTATTCACGACGGGGGCTAAATGGGTCACCTATTCACATTTACTTTTCCTTTTTTTGGACCGCTGACCCCGCATCACTTATGCTTTTATGGACTGCTTAGCTAAGCAATTTCGATTTCATAGCTTCATGTAATATTGTGCTTTGTTAGTTCGCAGATTTTTTTATGCTATTTTAAAAAAAAATAGTTTTCAATGGTGCACAGTTAGTATTCATTGTAGAGGTTGGTTGATATTGATCACGGATTTTGTCGAATGTTCCGTTCTAAATCTGGCCCTATATGAGGTTATGTGCTTCCATGTAGCCTAACTAGGTCACGTCATGCTTTTGGCAATGCTATTAGTTTCATATCCATGGCAATTTTTATGAGTGCCTGTCACATTGAGATCATTTAGTACTTAGCAAGGGTTAGGTAATATTTATATTGTACCAATATCAAAATTGTATGATGACTCTCTTGTAGTCTACTGTTGTTTGCTGGCTAAATACGAATCGTGTTAACTGAATGGATGTTGTTTTTATTCTATTTACCCGATTGGCTCACGTCGGCTCTTGATGCTACATATAAATACTAACGCGTGCGTTCACACCCTCACAGATACATGCACGCACGAACGTACACATTCACGCACACACTCAAGCACACACGAACCCACTCATGCATACACGCACGCACATCTTGAGGTGTCCACCGAAATCATTAGAAGTGAACAATCTGGCAATATTACTAGAACTAGTGAACTAGCTTGTGTAATTTGTAGCAGCTATTTCCGTCTAATTTATTGAAACGACTATATACAAAATGGACGTAATTGGACAATTTGAAATGAAAATAAAGTCTTACAATTAAGAAAAGTGGCGTTTGCTTGTGTTTTACAATGTCGTAATAATAATTAAAACGGTGTTATGCAGGTCATAGAGCGAATTAACGGAATTTATGTCTTTTTCAGGTAAGATCGCGTGCTACGGGTGGAACTTATATTTGTCTGTGTAGTTTTTGAGGGTAAGATTAAAATGGATTTGTTCTTCGAAGGATATTACTACCTAGTTCTACGAATTTCGTTCTAAAATATTGTCTTTGTCCGAGTGTATGTGGATATACGTGCTTGTGCGCGATGTGTGCGTACGTGCATTTGGGCATTTAATTATTCATTTATTTATATGCATGCATGCGTGTGTGTCTGCGTGTGAAGTCGATTATAAGGATGACATTGAAAACTGCAGGCTTTTATGTATCACAAAATCTTCTCATAATATCTAGTTCTCATAAACTTGTAACGACAATGTTTAAACAATAAATACATTTTTATTTAAAAAAAAACGTTTTATGTATTTTATGAAATGTTGAATATATTATCAGTGAAATATTACCTGATTCTGCTATCTACTGATAAAAAAATATCACCTATCTCGATCAAGTATGGTTTTGAAGTCTACAATAGGCGGCTGTGTGTAAAGTGAGTATTGATTGTAGAACAAGTGCAATAGGTTTTAAGAATAAACAGATTCGGCAGTTCTTGCTCACTGCTTATGCTGTAAAGGATCTGGTATGATGATATAATAATAATACAATTTTACCACACAATGTTTAGAATATAGCTGGTAAGAAACAATACTAACGCTCCCCTCGTGTTGAACTGTAATACAAACGCGAAGTTTAATACTGCCTCGCAAACCGCTCGAGTTCGTTATAATATGTTTGTTACAGAATAACGTTATACAATAGTTAGGGCAAACTTCATTGGTACGAGTTTCTGTATGGCACCTATTGAATTTATAATGTTAAATTAATACATACATTCCAATTGTTTACTTTATTCCAACACAAACGTTTATAACGTGCGTAATTCATTGTACACAATGGAATGTTGATTTTTGAATTTAGAATATGTGGATGTTACGAACGTCTCGTCGTGTATTTGACGGGAAAAATTGTAGAACATTGTCAATGCTTCGAATTAGCTGTGTGGGCTGTGGTCGCAATTGAAGAATTCATCTATCCAATACAAACAGCGTAAGTTTCATCATTATTCAAAAACTGTTTATAAACAGTTATTTACGTTTGCTAACATCGAATTCTTAATTGTTTTGTCGTAGGGAAACAAACTTGCAACCTTTCGCTAGGCTATTATAAGCACTTACCTATAAAAGAAAATCCCATTAACTGATAACCATACCGTAAAATAAAAAGTAACCATCAGATCACTAAGTCATAGTACTTAGTGATCTGCGTGCAAAAGTTCCTCGACATCTGTTTGTGGTTATATATGTATGTATGTATATGTCGCATATATTTTATACTAATTATCATGCCTGTGTGTATGTGTGAATGTGGACTTGTGGGTGCGTCTATGTGGGTTCAATAATTTGTTTATTTTATTATTTTATTATTAAATTAACATTCGTTTGCTGGGTTTATTTCTCTTTAGGTCTTAATAAAAAAGGAACAATTATTAAACACAAATGCTTTGCCTCTGCACGAACTTAATGTACCGTGATATTGCCTTCAGCGTGTATCGTCCTACTGGTTTAACCAGGATCATCGTATTTATTTTAAATAAATGTAGGATATAAATATTCTCGGATTGCACGCCTAATTGCATTATATCCTTGCAAGTCAGCTCTTCACTCGATATGAAAGTGAATTTTAATTTGTATTTTAACTTAATGTACTTTCAAAACAAATTAGTAATTATTTAAGATCTTTATAATTAATATAAGTAATTATTATCTTTGTCATCGTTGTGGAAAATTCCAAGTTGTCAACAATGTACATGATCACCAAGATAAAATAATTACAAAAACAAGAAGAAAATATATGACATTATTTATGAGAAATAATTAATTGGAATACATCAATGAAAAGTCAGCTGAATGGAGAGATATTTGTCACTTTGTACTTTCTGTCTACCCCGTATAGAACAGGTCACTTACAGGGTAGACAGAAATACAGACATATGTATGTCTTCACGTCAGGGCGTGTAAACATGTATACATATATTATTATATGTTATATACAAATAAAACACGAAGAATTGGAACTTGTTGCTGATCTTTGAATAGAGCATATTTCTTCTATAGTTTCTTTCCAAAGATAATTCCAATGATAAAATAGACGGTCCTGCATAAACGCTAGTATGGTTACACTACTTTCAGCTGAGCCTCGCAGTACTACGTAGTGTTTGTGCCAAATGCATACATACATATATATGTACAAGCGAGAATTTTTATAGTCTCCTTTCCACTCAAAAAGAGTGCCGGGTTATGGAAGTTGTTCGAATTTATTATTTAACAGGCGGCATGAAAATGTATTGTGCGGTTTTATTTGACTACAGAAATATTCAGTGCAGTGTGTATTACAAAAGCGGACTTTTTGTTTATTCCGAGTTAACTCTGTTTCTATTCTCTTGTATGATCAAGAGTCGAAGATTAGCTGGACAGTAGACTTGTTAAGTAATCATTCCATGAGTAAGACATTGCTTAGTTATGGCGTCACTTACCTAGAGGCCAAGTTAAGATATTTTACGAGTTATTTCCTAAAGTTGATTCTTTGCTATTTGGAATTTTGAGCTGCATACTATGCTAAAGCGTAGGCAGATTAACTATTTTTACTACTGTAATAATATATAGATTAATACATGAATATATTACATTATATACTCGTATAATACTTTGATTTGACTGGCTCATTGACGCTGAGGTTAGTGAACCTGACTATGTCGTAGGGGTCGCGCGTTTTATTCTCACACTGAATAAATATTTGTGTGATGAGTATTTGTTTTGTCTAGGTGAAAAAATATTTATATAAGTTTGTATATATTTATACGTATATAAGTATGTAGTTTATCAGCCGTCTGGTTAACATAACACAAGCTCTTTTGATGCTTACTTGGGATCAGATGGCAGATCAGATGGCGTGTGTTGAGAAGTCTCAAGATATTATTATAATGTGTATAAAGATTAATAATATTACGAGAGGCCAA
>DWEJ01003345.1:0-10514 GCA_018245835.1 Mysoria sejanus stolli | reverse complement strand
AAGTACAAGTATATATGAGTTTCTCTCTCAGCCTATCTTGTATGGAATCTGCAGTAAACATATAATAATCTATTTTTTTTAGTAATATTATTTAATGTGATCATAGCCTTATCTCTACAGAAATTTGTGGTGTCAACAGCGTCTAGATAAAGTACTATGAACTGTCAAAATTTTAGATGAAGATCTTAGACCCACGTGTGTTTTGTAACATAAAATGTCGTATTTTTTGGCCTGTGTATTTAATTGGTTATTAATAACTAATTGGTCATAAACAGTCGCAAGGGTGATAGAACTTCCATTTTCATCCCTCCATCTAATACTGCCTCTAAAAGCAGTACTTCCAGTATCGCTTCACATTTCGAAGGATGTCGTATATTCAGCGCATCGGAACCGCGCGGGTAGCAAAACACTTCCACGCGAGTTCAACAGATACCTTCTCTTGTTAATATGTGATTACTGCCGTAAATCCTCCTGCAAGACCAACGACGGAACGACGTTGACCACTGACGATCACATAACTTTTTTTACATAACCGATCACATAACCGTTTGCCAGGTTAAACATGTATAGAAGTAACCACACCAGGTGGCCCACATATTCGTGTGCTGTTCCCATAACTTACTAAAAATTGGTACAACAGGTACAGATTTCATCGTCAATTTACATGAACATGAATCAAAATAAACCGTAAACATTCTTTGTGAAACTGCGTCTGGTTTTCCTGAGCCGATACGAAGGTTACAACAACCACCGTGCGGTCGAATGTAAACATGTGTTGTGTTAAATCGTTCGCGTGTTACGACACGTCTTGGGTAGATACAAGCTGTCCAGATTGATTGTGGTTTTGACTTCATGTTTTTTATTATTTACTTATTTATCTCAGATGTTATAGTTTGAGCGCACGTCAGATTCGATCTCCAAACTCGGTGAATGGATAAGGATATGGATGAATGTACAAGGATCATATAAGGCTTGTAGGGATAGAAATTATTTGACACGCGCCGCTCTGTGGCTACCCCATATAGGATCTGGCGTGATAGAATAATAAAAAACTAATAATAATAATAATAATAGAAAGTTTTTGGTCCCTTCAAATTACTACATTACTGCAAGTTAAGTTATATACTACTTCTAGTTAAGTTATATTTCTATTCATTCGTCTTCCTGATATAAAGTGTCCCAATTTGTTGAATACTGTTAGCGCGGAATAACAATGTTTTACTAACGATAACAATCCAGAACAGCTGTCTAATTTGCCCTCCGAAGTATGAAAACGCTCAGGAATATCTCCAACTGGCGGTTCTTATCTACCGCTTGTAATCTGCATCTGTGTAATATTACAAGGGTTTTGAGAAGTCTATGTATTTATAATGTCATCTATCGCATGGCGGGACATTAACGTAAATATTGAAACGTGAGAGCGTACTACACTTCTCAGCCTACCTCTTTGGGGTTTATTTTCGTAATATTATGTTTAAACGTACGTAACTTCACGCATGTAATCCCTGAAGAGGTACGCAGAGGAATGCAGAACACTCCCACTTTTCACCAGTTATTATGTCTAATTATAAATATTCTAGATATACATTTTTCAAACAAGTATCACGCCTTTATTATTGTAATATCACGCCAAGTTCCTTCCTGGATGGGCAGAGAGCATCGATTGCTAATCTTTATCCTTACAGACCCGATGCGCTTCTTCTACATAAATCTTATTTTCTCACAAGTTCTGCGGACTCCGTCGGAACATAAAATATATTCCCAAATATTGACCTCCGATACCCGGCCGCACTTCACGAAGTCTATGAAAGCTATTAAATTATGTATGTAAATATAAACATAATAACGGCTGATCGTACCTGGTCGAAATTCGGTCAGTTTTCATAAGGTCAGTTCCGATGTGTGCAGCCTTGCCCTGTTTATTTATCAATTTACATATTAAAATCCGCTAGCTCATCCCGTCTTCTGTACGTGTCATAAAATATGTATAACGCATTTTTCCTTTGTTTTGCAAAAAAAACCATTCTTGTGAACGTATAAAAATATTTCACCTCATATTTAGTTTACCACAACTAAAGCTAAAGTGCGCGTACATCAAATTAACAATTTTCAGATTCGTTTAGTGCATGTGCATATTAATTAAATGAAATAATTTGAATGTAAATATAAACACTTATAATTGTACACGTGTAAGACTAAGGCTACTAAGGTTCAGCACTTTGTTCAATATGTCATTGCAATTATTGACAGAAAGCAATGCAGATCCAAAGTTTTATAAGTTTTATTCAATTATTACGTTTCTTTATAAATTATCATTTACAAGATAAGTATTAAAATTAGTGGAAATGATGTCATAATTCAAGCAAAATATTATAAAATAAAAATAATTTCTAATCTGTTACGTAACACGTCTATTAAATATATTTTTTTAATTTTGCACACATTATTCGCCAGTCATCTATTGTGCGTTTGTAAACATAAAATAACACCCAACATCAGATTCGCTTACATTATTATCATCATCATTAACATCAGCCTATTGCATTCCAATGTTGGACATAGCACCCCCGTCCCCTAAGGGATTATGCCTATAACCGCCCCGCTCGGCATGCGTGTTCGAGTTCGCAGTGCACAGCTTCCCGCACCGCCTGCGCTGCTGATCATAGGTGGCCAGGGCATTTAGCTGTGCTTAGGCAGACTGCGCCACACTACGTTCAGCCAGCGCTGGGTTTCGTCGACTCTTACAACACCCTGTATCTGCGCACGTGTTCAAGAAATGTATTCTTACTCCGCTCTAGCATGGAGATTCGACTACAGCATAATATTATTTTAAAATTTCAAGATTAATTGGCTGCGTGTAACTAGCTTGTAAACAATAACATTTCGAAAACATAAAACGCCGATCTTACCTAAAGATTCTATATACTTTCTATTCAAACAAGGCCCCAAACGTCAAATCAGTTCATGCGCGGAGAAAATTGGCAGCGAAGTAAACAAATTTCGCAAACAAAGAAAACAACCGAATTCCGATTGTGCCCGTTTATTCCTGGCCCTCCATTGAACCCTCCATCAAATAAGCCTCAATATTTCGAGTCACTAGGAAGACGAATGAATTGAAGAAAGGTTGGAGGGGTAAGCAGGTAAAAACAAAATTAGTATATTCGATTCCGATCGGTAGAGTGTTTGGTGTATGTATGTGAACCACAGTACAAGATGCAGTTTTATGATAAACAAGACAAAACAGTTAGAAATAGTCACCCAGAAACTATAGACATTTTTAAAAACTGTAGAAAGTTTCTGGGTGTGTAGTGTTTTTTTTTATAATATGGGAGTAACAGACGAGCATGCAGTCCACCTGATGGTAAGTGGCTACTGCCGTCCATGGATATTTGTAATCAACCCCAGATAAGATTATATTCCTATCTCAGGTCGACCACAGATACGTCTCTACCCCTGAGGACTAAGCTGGAATGCCTCGAAAAAGTATGTCTCCCTTACCACACCCTTTAAACCAGAACACAGCAGCGCTTAACACGGCTGTGGCGGTGGTGCGGCCGGAGTCGAACCACAGAGGGTTCTATCACCTTCAAAATGTATGATGTCGATGTATGTCGATGTATTTGTGAAAGGCGGTCGTAGGGCTATGGCGTCACCCATAGTGAGGAGCATTATTTATTTAACATAACAGAAATGACTGCCTTGTTGTTCCTGTTGGTTGTAAGTAAGACTGCCGATCGGGAGATCCTGAGATCGATTCCCTGGTCAGGCACTACAATTTTTGTCTAATTTAGATTTTATACACTCCGCGACAAAACTGTAGGACAGTATATAAAAATGTATATCGTTTTTAATCAGTGCTTTTAATGGAATTTAAGAATCAATAACGTACTTATATTTATGTAACTTAATTAATTACAATTGTTATAATGTTACAATATAGCTAGAAAATAAGATATTGAAAAATATATTGCACTAACCGCGACAAAACTATAGAACATATTTTGAATTGACCATATGTTATTTAATAAAACATGAATATTGACATTCAAGCAAAAGAATAGTATTGAGTAGAACTTCCCTTATTCGAAATTTTTTATTATTTTTTTCTATAGCGACTTCTGAATTTGTTTACGATATAAGTATTCATTCTGGTGAATATTTTTCCAAAGTTCAAGAATACTTTAAAACTGACGCCTTTACGCCATTAGCCATAAACTGACTCCATTAGCATAAATAGCTCGACTAAGGTCAGCCCAAAGATTTTCAATTACATTTGGATCAGGAGATTTAGATGGCCAAGCCAAACTCTGAATTTTTTTATGTTTGAAAAAATCTTTCACGATTTTTGCAGTGTACAGCTGCTCCATCTTCTTAAAAACTATAGTTTCTATGTGCATTTTTTTGCGTTATTCCTAGCTGTTACGCTCACAAGTTCACGCAGCGGTTACTGTTCTGGGTTCAGTTTTTCCGTTATAACCGATAGTAGCCCAGACCAGACCATTCAAATTCTTCCTCCTATATTCGTACCACTCCAAAGGTTATATATTTTATTAATCATGAAGAGATTACCGAGAGCCAGTCTGGGCCATCTGAGTAAATTTTTTTTCAACAGAATATCCCTGTTCCCCACTCTGTTGTCAAAAAACATGTTCTTGTTCTAACTGTAATCACGTAGCCTTACGTTTTTCAGTTAGCCTTAGCTTACGACACTATTTTTTCCGTTTTATTTAGGTAGTATTTTTTACCAAGCGTTGCACATTCCGGACATTCGTATTTAACCCAGCTTATATCGCAATTTGCTTGGCAGTCATCGAAGAAATAGACCAAATTCACGGCAGGTATGGCTCGTCGGTATCTGCTGTTGCTTGCAGATGGAGGACTGCCTGGATGTTTTTTTATAATTTTCTGCATCAGCTAGATAGCTAGACGTTACTATCTATATCTCTATAATCTCGTAGTTTAGAAGTCAGCGGCCTATTCCGAGGGTCCTAATTAAAATTCTTACGCTCATCTCTTAACAGAAATTGATAACTGAAAAATTTAATATCATTTGCTATAACAGTACACAAAATATTGTTACTTTTTAGTTTTCCATAGGTAATGTCCTTTAAGGGGTGTGAAGATTGCCAATCTGTACTTGGACAGCGTGGCACGGTCCGGCCTCCAGCTTTCTCATTCGGAGACCAGAAAGACAAAGCGCTGATAATGATAACGATGAGCACAAAGAGTATGTCCATTACAAAAGTATGAGTAAGTTTGCATTACTAAATATTTAAACAAATTAATAATTAAGTGGTTACAATTTACTATAAATGAATTGATATGCCTAACTTATTCCTCGTTGGTCCAGTGATTGCAAGCATGACTGCTAATCGAAAGGTCCTGGGTTCAAACCCCGGGTCGGGTAAATTTTCTAATATGAAATTTCTAGTAGTGGCTTGTAGTCTGGATTTGTGACCGATGTATTGTAATAGACTCACCCACTTATTCCATAGCGAGACGTAAACCTAACTGGTGAAAGTGTATTACACTTGTCTGCCTACCTCTTCGGGAATTATAAGCGTGATATTGCGTTATGTATATTTTATGAATTCCCTGGCAGAAAAATTTCGGACTAAAAACTTCTTCTGGAATACAAAGTCTGATGAAGTCTTATTTTCTCTTGAAAAAGTGTTTAGTCGCAAATGTTTCTACCAAGGTTGGTATATCTACATTTTAAGATTAGATATTTATTTTGTATACTAGTTACTGTCAGATAGTTGCAGAAGGAAAAAGAAATACGACAACACTGTTACCGTCATTATTATCATTATCCCTTTCACCACCTTGTAGTAGTCCACTGCTGGGCATACCTACTCTCTTAACAGCATTGGCATCTTTAACATTACTTTTCAATACATTTCAAAGCATTAGATTCTATGGTAATCTAGTAACTTGGAACACCTGATCATGGATTTTATTATTAGCTCAAGACTATTCGAGAGGTTCCATGCGATGTAGGTAAGGTATAAGCTATAAGCAAGTTATTTGTTGCTATGAAACATGTCAAGCATATGAACTTACTGGTCAAGGTCTCTGAAAATAAAACATGTCTGTTATACAAAGGTATAACAGATATTAATTTGCATAAGAATCTTCACATAAAGTACCAAACCTGTAATTAACAATATTTCAGATAGTGCAGATACTTAATTCTTACCGAGCCATGATTCTTCTTCTTTAGTCATCACAAATCCAGATCCAGAGTCCTTCAGTTGTGGCAGCAATATCGCAGGGAAACCAACAGCAGTGCCCTGTCCGATTATATTGATACCCACCGCAGCTGTTACAAAACACTGAAATTCCAGTACAACAATACCTTACTTTTACGGTGATACTTCTTACGCGCGTTACGGAAATATTTAAGCGTTAATTTTTACGTTGCGCGCTCTCACCGTCACGAAAAACCGATACCATGAAACTAGCTAGTCATCATTTTGATTTTTCTAAAAGTTACCAACAAGTAAAAGTAAGAACATCTACGTAAGTGAGTGAGAATGGTAACTGTATTCACGTCTTTTATTCAAGTATTTCTGGACGTCTTTAGTATCAATCGAGATAAAATATATATACATAAATAGTATAATCTATCGTTTCCAAGTAGTATAGTATATCGTGGTGAATGATGTTTGTCAACAATTTATTGAATTAAAGATAATTTACTGTGATTATAAATGATAAAAGTGGTTTTCACATATTTGAGTACGTTCAAAAATTTGGGTTTAACGAACCCCTTTTTACTTTTTATTTAACTAATTGTTACGCCAAAGAAGTATAACTTCTTACGTGCGTATATAATGTTTTTTTAATGTCTCATTCAATTTTGGCGGCTAAATATATGACAATTTAGCTAATGATGATTACGTCTGTACGGAAGGCAAATTAAGATTTAAGCTGTATCTCCTTCCTCACTGGTAGCAACGAGTCTCTGGTAGAAAGTTATTTATAAAATTGTGCTATTCGCTTTTTGTTTCATTTAAAAATTAGTATTTAAAATATTTATTGTACTCTTGTGAATTCTAGAGATTCGAAAAGGTTTTTAAAATATTCTTCCGACAATAATTGGTCTTATATAGGCAAAAAAAATTAACATTTAAATTAAGGAAAGCACCTGTTTCACAAGCGGCGACACTTTACTTTTCTTCGACATATCTTTATTGGTTTTTTATATGTATCTGTCTACCACGGCATCGTCGCACTATTAACTGCACGCATTTCATTGGAAATAATGCGGGGCCGCCTGCTCAAATCTATTATCGCATCTCAAGATGTCGACAATTTAGTGGGAGATATGATAAATATGAAAATCGTAACAGCCAAGTAAACACTTCTCTGACCGGTCGTATCGATTCTTAACGTTTTAAAAACGTAGTTTTTGTATTTGCAAAATTTTTAAAAACATCGTTTTCTTAAATGTCTCGATTCCACCATAGACTATTACAGCATTCAAATTTGTCATTCCTTGTGCCTCCAGCTCTGCTTCAGCTGTGAGGAGAGAATGAATGTGTCATGTTGTACACAGGCTCTACCCAGGCTCTACCCAGGCTCTAACCAGGCTCTACCCAGGCTCTACCCAGGCTCTACCCAGGCTCTACCCAGGCTCTACTCTTTGGTCCTCGTGTTCATTCGGTCTAGTGTCTTTCGGACCGTCCATTTAGCTACAAATATATGAATACTAGCTGTGCCTGCGCCTTCGCCCGCGAGGAAGTCAGTTTTTACGTAAAACAGTAACAAACATCCATCCATACTTACAAACTTTCGCGTAATTTCAGTTCAATCAGTGGAAAATATAAGATGTATACAAACTTTCATCCCCTATTTTATCCCTTTAGGGGTGGAATTTATCAAACTCCTTTCTTAGGGGATGCCTACGTCATAGTAGCTTTATGCATGCCAAATTTCAGCCCGATCCGTCCAGTGGTTTGGGCTGTGCGTCAGTCAGTCACCTTTGAGTTATATATACAGATATAGATAGATGGTGGCTAAGTGGTTTAAGAAACATTAGTATATGACTAAACTAGGCATTACTTAATTTATAACCTCTTCCAATCTACCTTTATGTATATACTCTGAGACACGTGCAAAGCTTTTCATTTTGAATTATCTAGTATTGTATTTCGGAAATTTTTTTTTACAACCTTGATTATTATTTTTTGACCAGTCTTGTCATTTTCAATGCCTTATCTTGAATCGTACAGTATCACAATGCTGTTTAGAAGTATAGATAGACAAGATCAGTGATAAAGAATTGAAATATAGAAATCACAATGGTGTTGTGCAAAAAAATGCTTCGATGTTGTGAACGCAATTACCTAATAATACTTATCTAATTTACAGTGCACTCAGTCAATACAAGAGAGTACTTCCTACAAAACATCAGTAATAAAGCATTATTTTTATTCATGACATACATATACACATATTATTATCAAAGTTAGCCTGTATAATGTCAAATCTTATCTTTGTGCCCGATGCATGGCAGTAGGCTCACCACACATTCCATAATGGGATATAAACGGGAAACATAAACGATGGAGTACAGAACGCTTTTCTGCCCCCCTCTTCGGGGATCACAGACGTGATATTACGTTTTTATTATCTTTTATTTGGTGAAACTTAACGTAAGTATTATTCTAATATTTATCTTAGTTTGGCTTAACATAATAGTGTTATAAGGATACCTAGGATAATTTTCTCAGATTTTTTTGTTACAAAAACTGTTATTTCCTATTCCTCTGATTTCAGAAACAAATAATTGTTATTGGATTATTTAATTCAAGGTATACGAGTACGATTAAAAATAAGGATTTGATTATTTGGCTGTTACTTTGTACTTTAAATATTTATTTAAAATATTATAATGTGCGGGGTCGAATGCTTTTGAGAGGCCCATAATAGAGATGTAACGAATATTCGCATTATATTTTTGCATATTCGTATTCGCATTCGCAAAATTTTTGCGAATGTTTTGCCCATATGAATTATAGAAGAAAAAAATTAAAAAATCAAAATCCTTTTATTTCTTATGTTTTTTAATACAACATAATGGTACAACCTAGTAATCACATTATCAATTTTGAGTTTATCATTTGGTATTATTAATTTATTTACTTAATTTTGAGCAATGAAGCTTAACAATTAAATTTTCATTAGAACATTAACATAAAAAATATATAATGCATTGAAAACAAACAAAAACAAATTTTTCTATGACATTTTTTATCAAAAACAACAATTCGCGCCGACATTCGCGTTCGCGAATGTTCAAAAAGTGACATTCGTTACATCTCTAGCCCATATGGCCTACAGTTAAGGTATTTCCAGGTCCAAATTGATATTATCTACATATTCGATTATTGACATCTTCATACGTTTTATTTTTTTGACTGTCTCACAGGCCCTACTTGTATTACTTTCTAAGCTTGTATTTGTTTGTGTGTTTATATATTATAAATACAGTGTGAAGGATTTTGATGAAAATTCGTGTAGAAAAGAAGTTGGTAGAGTAGGGTGTATCGGGTAAACACGTCTGATGTCTTCGGCGGTCATATTAATTTCTCTTATATTGCATCACCAGGAATCACTGCCTAATCTTCACATTTAGTTTTCTAGTAAGCAGTGTTCAACACTAAATATATATTTAAAATCGCCGATAAAGAGTTATGAAGTTTTAAAATAATTGTATGTTTAAAGAAAATTATAACAAAACCGAAGCGGACGAGAACTTTAGAAGACTGTACTAAGGTGCTACAATTTTTACTACTTATTTGAGACAATCTGATAGAATATTATCGTCCCATCAATCCCAACTTATCAAAACTTCATCTACAACAAAGTATAGTTGCCGCGACTATCAGCTGAATCTGTATTGCGTAAAATATCCGGCACTTTTCTACATTCGTTAACAAAGCAATGTTTGTCTTAAGTCGCTTAATTATGGTTCATTATAGCTTGAAAAACGTTGTTATACTGTTCAACTTTGTAAAAACTCTTTACGACCCTGCACATTTTACCTTGTACAGAGATATCAAACTCTTTGTTATTTTACGACAGTAATGTGTATTGCATCGACAGCAACGCGTAGATTGTGGACACTTCGTCGGTCGTTAATGTTTATTTTAACACTACATATTTATACTGTCAGATGTACATGTACATAATTGGAATGGGAGATATCTGAAAAAAATCCCAGGTCAAAGTTCTAAAATAGAGGAGCTTACATTCATTAAAGTTGTCATACAAACAACTTTAATGAATGTAGAGGCGAGGTAAAATGTCCGCGCGAGGAAAGCTTTAATCTCTGATCCTATATTATCATAACATTTAAAAAAAGTTGAAATATTTTTTTTTATCTTCACGCTTGTAATCCCCGAAGAGGTAGGCAGAGGAATGCAGAATACTCCCACGTTTCACCGCATACCTTTTTATGTCCCACTATGGAATAGGTGGTGAGCCTATCGCCATCTATCGGGCAC
>DWEJ01003344.1:0-10514 GCA_018245835.1 Mysoria sejanus stolli | reverse complement strand
TGCGAAGCTGCCGCTCGGGCCCTCTGCTTCGCTTGTCCGTTTATCTCCGTTCCCTTCCTGTTGTCTAGATAGGATTCAGAGTTGTCCTTTGTTCTCCGTACGTTGCTTTGTGTGAATGAAACCCACGTTACGTATCACGTGTGGTCCTTACAGGATAGGCAGAGGGCCGAATATCTCATCTGCCAGTACGTTTGGTACGTTCATTTGTGGTTTGAACGTCGTAAGTGTTGTACGAATATACCAATACGTAGGTGTATATTTATGAGCAAGTGAATGTTTCAGTAAGAGCCGGTTTTTCTTAGATTGACGAATTCATTTAGTAGACATTCTATGTTACTTAAATATAATTATCTGTTTTGTATCATTGATGAGTTTTAAACACTAAAGCCTAAGTTCTAAGGGAATTTCATCCTGCACCCATGTTGACAGTTAAAAGATATATTCAAGCAACCACTTTTGGCAAACATGCTACACCCTAGACTGTATCTCCCTTCCATCAAACGAGAAAATAGTCAAACGCGAGCCTATTGTTAAAACAAACTACCCTCGCACCCCCTAATTTGGAAATAAAATGATATATTTTAAGGTATTAGGTAGAGCGGAAGACCGGGCTACATGACCAGCGAGGCAGTCAGCTAAGTGTAGGCTGGTTTTGTCCACCTTATGGAGTAATAATATGTAGCAATTTTGGTTCTGTAGGTTATTCATATATTTTTCACAACTGTAACAGACAGTTAAATTCAACCTGAAAAACGTGCACATTTGTGACGTCAGAAGGGTGTAAAAAAAGGAACCCCAAACCCCGGTTTGAATTACAAACTATTATGCTATCGTAGTCGTATAATTATTATTCTTCAATATGAATGATATTTTATTTGACCGCACATGTACTTGCTATGGCAGAAAATATTGTGTCGTGGGATGCCTATGTATATTATAATGAAAAACACGAAGGATTTTCAACAATTTAATTTACGTATTATGTAATTCTCGTAATGGACTAAGTCTCATATAATGTCTGACGTTTATACAGCTTGTTTATACTTACACATTATACAGGGTGGAAAATTTAGAAAAGGCAACTCTATTACATACAAACATCTACAAACTGAAGCGCTATAGAGGATTGATCTTATATTTAACACTTTAAGCTTCATGTATTTTAAATGAGCATTCACTGACTTAGACAGTACTGTCAGCAAGATAACTGTAAATTTTTTATATTTTTTTTTTGTAAAACATAATTTCCTGTTAACTAGAGTCCTTTGACGTTAAATATCTACAACAAAGTCTGTTACAAATATTTGTATGGTTGCCTTATCAGTAATTTTCGCCCAATATTTTTAACTAATTTCAATATTTTACACGCCTATCGTAATTATAGGCAAACAAGAACATTTAATAATTAACAAAGTAATCATATCAATGATGATATTTATAAACAAATATAATTAAATAATTTATTTAGGGTACTTTACACGATCAATTTATTTAAGTTCAAAATATATAAACACTTTCAATAAGGATACGGTTTACTAGGTTAATATTTCTCGATCTGTCAAATAAATACATAACCTATAGTACATTGGTTACTAAGCGTACGTTAAAAAGGCGTACGTTAAAAAACTCTATGCATAAAGAGTTTATTTTCTTTTTACAGAAAAAAAAACCTTAAATCGAACCTCGTCTATAATTCGTTAACGTATTTAAGTAGATACTTCTTTGCTCGGAGATCTTTAGAAATTTCGTTGTGGTCTTAATACCAAATACAACATAAGTTAAGATAGTGAACATTTTTCTTCACATTAAATATATGTATATTAAACATCGTAAATGATGTTATAATTTTACGGTGTTAGCAGACGACAGACAAAGTTTAAACTGTTCGTGAGGAGGAAATGTTTGTGAATAGGGTATGATCAATGATCATGTGTAACATTGATGAACTATTCTAAAGTTCTGGCTAAACGATACAACAAACAATGAAATGAAAGAATGGGATGTTTGGAGATCTGATTGTTCGATCAAAATACAGGTACGTGAGTTTCCAACGGATGAAACTCAATACAAATTACATTTACATCATAATATTATTATGTAAATGCATGCACATTCCAGACATTTAAATGCGAAAGCAGCTAAATGGTGTTTAGTTTTATATACGTATTAAGAAAACCATAAACTTTTTATGTAACACTGTATGCTTTCCAAATACAATAAAATAAAATAAAATAAAAGTTACTTTACGACAGGAACAATAAAATTTTGTTTCAGTAGTGTGACATTGCACAAATGATAACGACATCAAATCATTGCTTTATTAAAGCGAAAAAATACCGGATAATAACGTCTCCGGTGTCGCATTACAAGAGTCTGTCGTATGCATTGCACCATATAACTAATTAGTATACAAGTTAACGACACATAGCCATTATTTATACGGTCTTCGGTCACGGCGCTCCGCAAAACAGCCACAAGTGGAAAGCTACAAGGTGTGGCACATTATATTTTATAGAGTCTAGCCACTCTCGCGTACACGTCGACTTCGTGCTATTGGAAGATTATCTCATATTCAATGCTTTGTACTTTAATAGCATCAATACAAGCATTAACAGAATTAGAGATCTGTCTAAATACAGAGATAGACTATAGATAGAAAGATAAACTTTGCTGATTGTCTTGCAACAGGTCTATTTCCTTTCAGACACATTATCTATTTTGCTTTATTGTGAAAAGTAAATAACGCTGTTTGTCTAGTATAATCGTTCGCTAGCTTGTCGTTAGCTTCTTTTGGCTGTCGGGAGTCGAACGTGTGTGGTGACGCCTATTGTCTAACTAATTAAGTTTTACTCTATATTTACAAAGAACATTAATATTACATATAATATTACAATCGTTGCAACATATTGGACTTAAATTTCAAATTATGACGGTCAAGTTATTTTGACATGAGTCCACGCAGATGGTTTGGATAATCGGATTGCAAATAGTTAATTTTATTATTAACTAAAAATAATATTTAATATTATTATGTATGTACTATGATTGAATTCAGAAAATCAATATACTTTGTATTAAATAGTTATCTAATCACAGTTATAGCGTGAAATGTTATAATAGAGTAAAAATTAGAAAAGAAAATTTTTTTTTAAGTTATCGAAAAATTAAAACTCATGTCAAAATAACTTTTTAACGTCGACCTTAAAGTACACACATATTTACAATTTACAATTATTTTCATTTAGTTATTTACTGAGTTCTAACAATCACTGGTTTGAACATAAAACTCGAAAGCGAGCAACAACGTCTTGTTAAAAACAACATCTATATAATATAATTACAAGACATTAAAGCAACTGTCGCCTCTTAAACTACTCTATACTGACACTTAAATTATGTGTATTAATAATATTATTTACAGAAATGACGAGGAAATTAAAATAGAGTATATATCTATTCATGTCTAAACCAGTCTTAAGTCTATAAGAAACAAAGGAACTTTTAAAAATAACGGTTAAAACCGCAGAACCCACAGACTTTATGATCGTTAGAAATGACATTTAGAAATTACTATTTTTACATATGCCCGGTATATGTTACTTAACACTAATTTTTGAATAGACAAAATACAATACAAAACTTGACGGATATTTTGCATGTAAACAGCGAGTCAACAGATAATTAATTGAATTTTTGCTAGTCAAAGGTACTTGCAGATACCCATTACTGAGGACTGTAAAAATGCGCAATTAATCCTAAGAGCTAAATTAAATTGCCTCTCGAATTTTTATAATCGTGAAACCGGCTATCTATCAATACGGTGGCACCAAGAAATTAATATAACAGTAGATAAGTATTGTAACCAAATAATCAGTCGTCATAATTTACAACTAAAACTTGAATCATTTATGTACGTATGGAGACAACGTTGCAACCTACTAGGATGAGTAGGATACGAGTAACAAGAATTGAAGCAACAAGTCACATGAATAAGAAATAAGGACTTATGGCGACTTACTTTTCATGACACTAGATATGACTAAATGTTTTCTGAATCATGAGCTTAGGAAATGTTAAGTATTCTACATGAAAATAAGTTTCAAACATGTCAGCTCCAAAAAAAATTTTAGACCAGAACAGCTGTGTTTTGATTAAACTCAATCCCTCAGTGCAGCCTAAGATGTTTCTGTGCCAAACAAAAGGTATAGATGAAATTGGCTCTAGATTTAAACATGTCGTGAAAGTATTTTTACTTTAATCAAAATAATATCCAACTGTTAGGCTCAAATCAGTCCCCGCAACCATGCTAGTCATTGTGTTTATTACATTATCATTCTCCAGTATGAATATGCGAATTTTGTAAGATTTTTTGTGTTACAATGAACGCTTCCAAAAAGTTTGGTGACTATTTTGTTTAGCCAATTACTGGCAAAAATAAATGTATTGGCATAAATAAATTGTTAGCTAACAAATAGTTGTAATTTTCGTGACAATATGTTGTGAGATATCACACATTTAAATGATAATAATTCTTTACTATGTTCAATTTTGCAAATAATCACTTAACGGATTTATGCCTGAACATTCGTTTTACTTACTCTTTATAATAAGAATGAATAAGGGTTCAGTTGTGGATAAAAACGCAAACCTAATAGACTAGAACAAACATAGGTGTTATTGAGTTGTCGCCAAAAGAACCGATACTTCTTACCACATATAGCCATGTTGCTCAAACGTAAACCGTAATCGTACACGTGAACATCTAATCAAATATTTATACATTTCCCAAGCACATCTTGGACATCACTAATATAACTTTCAAACAGTCTTTCAGTTGACTTAAACTTCTGGTCAGAATATCACTGTAAGCGGTCTCCTGAACTCGGGACCGCCTTGTGCACCTTGGGAATACTGGCCTGGGTACTGCGGCATCAGGATGCTGGAAGATCCTTGGTAGTATGGCAACGACGGAGAAGGATTCGACCCAGACGAAGAAGAGCCCTCAGCGCGGTCTTGAGAACTCTTCACCGTTACATCTGGGGATTCCGCTGGAGACCTTGGCGAGAGACTTGAAGCGGAATTGACGGCAGAACTCAGTCCTGCCATAGCTGCTGCGGAAGCCTCGGAGTACATCTTACTGATATCCATCGGATAGGATCTTTGCTGCTGTTGATCCATATACATGTAGGCCTTGGACAAGGCTGCCGAATCGAGGTAACCTCGGGATGGGTCAGGATACATGCCGTAGCTCCTGTACTTTTCTTCTATAGAATATTTTGTCATGTCCATTGAAGAACCCATCTGTAACAAGATTTATTTGGTGAGATGGACAAATGTAATATAAAACAATTATTGTATATGTTATACTTATTGTAAACCATCGTTCAAATCCCGGGTGGATCCTATTTGACGTAGAATATCTATTTTAAATTTTTAGAGTGACTCAAAGTATAGTTTTGTGTCCGGTGCACAGCAATAATAATTTAGAATATATTATTAAATTCCATATTATATAATTGTGGGACGTACATTATACGTTACTGGTAAAAGGCGATAGTGTACTTCCTATCTACCTCTTAGGTCATAACAGACGTGGTGGTACGTTTTTGCTTTTTATTATTATTAAATTTTATTTTATTAAATATTCTTTCAATCAACCATCGTTTAATCAAAGCTCTAAAAAAGTTGATAATAAAACAAGTTGGCATTTCTATACAACCTTAACACAACCGCTCATTTCGAATGTAATTTTTCTTTATATTCGAAAATATGGAACTACGTTATTTAACGAAGCGATCGGTTTATACGAAGTCGTCCGATTACATACTCATATATCGTGTTATTTTAATGACCGGGGATACGAGAAATAAATATATAAATCGCAGAAGTTAACTAGGGATCGTGCAATATTGACGTAATAGCAGCAGGCTTTGGCGGAACCATGTGGTGGAGGAAAATGTTCATTCTTCGCGTTAAGTAATAAGTTGATTTCTGCTTGTTGTAACCGTTTGGATAAAGTAACCACTAATTCATCAATCATATTGTAGCTTCGGGTTACTTCAATACAATGCACGAATCATTATTGACATTCGAATAAGCGGCGCCTTGGATGTTTGAACCCTTTGATTGGCCATATTTTGTAATGATTAAACTTTTTAACATCGGCGCACGCTGTCGACATTAATTAAGGTGCATGAACATACCTAACCACCATTGCTCACCTTTATTGATCAAGATGACTTTGAAAAGGGCGTAATGTGGACGCCAGTTGTCTTATCAAAAATGACACAATCAAAAACATAATTTCATCATCATCACTATTTGAAACGGATCAATTTTCAGAGTAACGGTTAAACAGTTTTAATGGTACATTATACGGTTATAATGGTAGCTAAATCTATCTCATTCTTGATCCATTTATCGTTCCACTACTGGACCATAGGTCTCCATTCAGACTAAGAAGGTAAAGATCCTAGGCTACCACGTTGGTCAACTGCAGGTTGGCAGACCTCACATGTCTTAGAGAACATTGTTTTATGAATTCTAAGGTGTGCTTACGATTTTTTCCTTCAATGTTATAGCAAATGATATTTAAATTTTAAAGACACTAGGAGCGCACTAGGAGTTGAAGCCGGGTACACGGTTTGAGAGGCTGAATTTCAAATCACTAGGCTATCAGCCGGCAGACTTCACCCGCCCTAAAAAAATACTATGAGGAAGATGAAGAGTCGGTGCAAAATGTAGCCCCGGACACACCTAATAAATAAACGTTCTTGTGTTATCAAATTATCATTAAACAATAATTTAATCCGGTTGACACCACATTTGTATCAACGTAACAGTAGTCGACAATGAATCGATCGTTATCCAATACACCAGCACACCCCTTCGACCCTTAGCGTTAATTATTTTGTGACGACTCACCGCTTCCGACGGTAAACCAGAAAGGGGATGTTTCAGTATGTCTATACTTATCCTATCACCAGTAACCAGAATAATCATATTTGGATCCTTATTAATTTATAGGTACCCTCATTAAATAAAACTGAACTGAAACATGTAATTATTTATTTATTTATTTATATATAGAACGCCAACATAAAAAACATTACTACCTACATATTTTTAGGCACATACTTATAAACACACTGTTAGAGTTCGCTTCAACATCTGGTTCGGTGTACCTCGGCTTTCCGAGGACTACCTGTAGCCTATGCGATAATCAAACTGCTTTTAAAGCTACAATCTGATTCCAAAATAGTATTTTTACAATGGGTACCGTCGCATATTGGCATTGAAGGCAACGGAAATGTTTATTTGCTAGCAAAGCAAGCTATTTTGGAAGGCCTTGAATTAAAAATTATCCCCTCATTTCAAAATTATATACCCTTATTAAAATCACATCGTAAGAGACGCTGAATCACGTGACAGACAAAATTAAAAGACCTCTCGTTCTACTCGTACACGAATGGTCCATAACGACAACAGTCTAAGATAAATCATAAAAGCGGCTGGGCATCGCGACATTGATTGAGCTTCGCCGCCACTCATGAGTGTACCGATTCAAATTAAGAATAAAAAGGGCAATAAATGTTAGTATTGAACGTACTGAGTATTACCTGATCCCTAATAGGAAATGGACAGCTCTTAACTATTTAAGGAATTTTACTTCGTAATTTTAACATTTGTTCAACATATACGCTTTAGTTACATCATTTCAGGTACACGTCCCGCCAACCAGAACGAAACGATTTTCTTCATCGTTGTTTATTCAGACGGCTGAGGAGTATTCCCTGCCAGCATCTGGATCTGCGTTTATGTATATGGTGGTATATGTGCACGGGTTGGCCAAGGAAGTAGCATCATTATATTACAAGTATTACAAAATTGTCAAGGTCTTTTTTGCCTGACGCCTAAGACTGTTAGTACGCAGTAGCGGGTCATCTAACATATAGAATGCGTTTGTTGTCTTGAAGGGGTAGGTGGAAGAGTATTAATCCCACTTTTTTTTTTATATTATCTAACACGACCCACGAAATCCGGATGAGGAAATAAGCTAGGATAACCCAACAATTAATTGCCTGACCCGGAAATCGAATCCAATGCCTTTTGTTCAACCGTCACAGTAGATACAACTAGACTTACGGGGCAGTCAATTAAATCTTGTGTAAGTAGACTCATAACACAGCAAAAAACTCAGTTCTGAGTTGGCCGCCCACGTGTTACATCGACGCACTATGAGATAAACTTGACCTTCAATCATGCACATGCTTGCAATAACATGATTGTTGACAAGGAAATATCATTTATATAAGACGTATCACACAGTCGTTGTGTGGAATTGATAATAAGAACTCGTAGATACGTTTTTTAAGTTTTATGTACGAACGTTTTTGTGCTCCTGATGTATTAAAAATATGCAATTTTTCCTGATAAATAATAATTATGTCTAATAAATAATAATTGTGTAATACATTGCAGATATATAAAAATATGTTTGAAATTTATATTCGTGTGTGTTTTAGGGTCGTGAAATGATTATACATTAACTTATTATAGTGAATCACAACGATGTTTAAATTGTTGATGTTTATTTTTTTGAGTGCGTTAAGCATGGGAGACTCATCTAGGATTTTAGCTGTGTTTCCGGTGCCGTCGATAAGCCATCAGGTTGTATTTCGACGTATAACTCAGGCATTAGCGAAGCGTGGACATGAAGTTGTCGTGATAACTACACACCCAGCGTTTCCAAGTGGGCAATCTCCCGAAAATCTGACAGAAATCGATGTACAAGACGTATCTCAAAAGTTTTATAACGATTTGCTTTCAAAACTGTTCTTCGATCTTGAATACGGAAAAGAATCCGATTATAACATGCAAGTAAAAACATTTCATTTATTTCTAAGAGTTTTGGAAGTTCAAATAAAAACTGAACAGGTACAAAGATTGATAAACGATCACAGAAAGTTTGATGTCTTACTTATCGAAGCTTATGCGAGACCAGCAATTTTATTTTCACATATATTCAAAGCACCGGTTATTCAAGTGAGCTCTTTTGGAGCAACTTTGGAGAATCTTGAAGCTGTGGGAGCTCCAACACAACCTCTGTATTATCCTGTACCTTTTCGTCAACGGTTATATAATTTGTCATTTTGGGATAAGATTCGAGAGTACTATTACCATTTTAAGCTTATTCAATTTATGAGAGAAAGCGTACGTATAGAAGATGAGATATTGCAAAGAATTTTAGGTCCAAATACTCCAACCATCAATGAACTGATTAATAATGTTGATATGTTATTTTTGAATGTACGTTCGATATGGATGGATAATCAGCCTATTCCTCCAGGCGTAGTTTTACTAGGAGCATTACATCAAACAGACGTAAAAGAATTACCACAGGTAGGTAAAGCTATGGTTTAAAAATTTCATGTCTTATGCTTGGTAAACTTTTATTTACTTAGTTACGTTGTTCAATTGGTATGTAGCGAATAGACAAATGAATTTAGTCACGCTCCAATGGATATTTGCAATACCCATGTGTTTCGCATTAAAGTGCAAAGACATTTCGCTATAATTCACATTAAACATTTACTCACTAACATTAATCAGGAAAATCTACTTTACTTACAGGATCTTAAAACCTATTTGGATTCGTCTAAAAATGGTGTTATATACGTAAGCTTCGGAACTAACGTCCATGCCATGTTGTTTCCTCAAGAGAAATTAAAAATAATAACCGAATCACTCTCTGAGTTGCCGTATGATGTTTTATTTAAATGGAATGATGACCAACTTCCATCAAAATCTGAAAATATTAGAATTGCAAAATGGTTTCCACAGTCGGACCTCTTGAGTAAGTAAAAAGTAAACGTAAAACATAAAAAAAAACCATTTGAAGACTCCAGAGTTCGAAAATTAAAGATTAAAAATATTTATTAATGTTTATAGGCAGGCAGTTAATACACACTCCTTGGACATCATGGTTACTCAGTTTCTCTAATCAATTATAAGGAGTGCCGTTTAATTTTAAAAACGTATATAATATTTTAGAAAAGACATTCATGTTTGCTATTGGGGTTGAAAAATTTTCGAACGAGAAGCTACGATCCAAAAATATAATATGATTTTAGAATTAGATAATATGATTTTAGAATTAGAATAAAGAATAAAACTTTATAGTAAGTTAAATTTGCCGACAGATGAATGAACTTTCCATTTATTTATTTTTTTTTGTCTTCACGCCTGTAATCCCCGAAGAGGTAGGCAGAGGAATACAGAACACTCCCACGTTTCACCGCATACGTTTTTACGTCCCACTATAGAATAGGTGGTGAGCCTATCGCCATCTATCGGGCACATATCCAGAATTCGAACCACTACTAGAATTTAATTAAATTTTAGATTTTCTAGAATTTTTTCAAGAAAATTTTCTAATAATTTTCTAAATCAGAAAATTTCTAAATTAGAAAAATTCTAGTGTTAAATAGTGTTCGACCCGGGAATCGAACCCA
>DWEJ01003343.1:0-10515 GCA_018245835.1 Mysoria sejanus stolli | reverse complement strand
CGTATCCCTAAACATTTAAACTGATGGTCCTAAACGATAAAGTACCAATCCGAACATTTCATGGTCCATTTAAATTCATACTTCAATGAGATATTACTAATCAAGTGGGCTTTAATAGCTTTCACAATACATTATAAACTTTATTAAGGTGAAGTCAATCTAATATCCCAACAGTTCAGAAAATGCTATGTATATTCGTTCTAGAAGCTTACCAAGTGTGAAATGTTTATTTAAACTATTTAAGAAAGCGAATTATACGATATACGTTACATTGAAAAAAATCAATTAATAATATTATTATATATTTAAAAAAACGTAAGTTCACGCCTGTAATCCCCGAAGAGATAGGCAGAGGAATGCAGAACACTGCCACGTTTCAACAGTTACTTTTACATCCCGCTATTAGATAGGTGGTGAGCCTTAAGATACTAATTGTTGCTTAGATATAATTTAAGTTGAGTGGCGTGACTAGATCCCTAGGCACCAGAGCCTTAAAGGTCTCTCGCTAAACAATCATACATTTTGTAGAAAAAAATAAACGATACAACTTGAGTCTATATTGTAGAGACCATTTGTCTAGTGGTATTCTATTCAAGAGTTCAGCCTGAATTTAAACTGTTACAGTTTCTCTGGTCACCAGTTGTCATGGTTACTGCACGTTCGGCTGTCGAGGGCTGGTCCAAACAAAGGCTAAAATTTATCCGCTATTCATTTTCTAGCACAATTGTATTTTAATATTCGCAATGTTCGTTTGTTTAAAAATAGCTCATATTGGACTGTTCCAAAATTGTACATACGAATCATTTAATATTTGATAATAGAAAATATTCATAATAGAACCGATGCTAGTTCTTTTCACGTACGTATTTTAAATTATTGTTAGAAATTTTGCCTTGGATCAAAGGTTGGATTGCAGTGATTATATTATTCACCACATTCCGAACTGAATTAGATTCTGATTCTGTCCATGGAATGTCACTCGTCTTTATTTATAAATACATAATTATGTGCAACTTGAACTGTGAATCTTGAACGAATAATTTAAAAATATGCACTGACAGATATTCGCTTATGTCTTGTACCGTTCAAACTGAAGCTAGCTTAGGAACAAAACTACTTTTCAGCTTGACGGAATTTGTTGTTTTTGTTAAAAGCACTCTGAGCGCTGAATCCTATATTTTGTTTGCGATCTTTTAAATTTATCTCACAATCTAATGTAGGTACTAATGCGATTTGTTTCTGAAGAATTCAGAAGCTCTTTTAACGGCTACTGTTTTATATTTAAGGTCATATTCAATGCCCCCTTATTTTTCATTTCATATAGTATATTTAAAAATAAATATTTTAAAATAAAAACTGTTACAAGACTGATCCATCACTAACTCCGATATAGACATATTTTTAGAATTTTTTCCATTTCAATCACAATTTTCCTACACTTGGCCACTATTTATATTTTGAAGACCCAAATCAGCTAAAACATTAAGAAATACGTATCACACTGTTATGGATGCCAATAAAATTTTAATCACACATCAATTCATGTTTATTAAAAGTAATTATTTAGTGCGTAGCTTGTTTTTCACAGTCTTATGAATAAAATCTCAATATTTTTTCTTTGTTTCAGAAACAACAAGCGATCGGGTGTAAAACTAAAATAATCTTTGCTATGTACATAATAATTTCGATACGCACGATAAGGACATATTCTGTATACTACATTATGCTTCACATATCCGCCAGACAAGAACAAGATTGAAAGAATTGCTTTCTTTAACGATAAAACATTGACAGTTATCCGAACAAACGACTCTGGCACCGTCAGATTAAGAGACTACAATGCATCATAAATTTAGTTTCTTCGCACGTCTCCTCGGTTTTGTGTTTCCAGTCTACGAGGTCTTGGGTTCGGAGTATGTATATGTGCTCGCTCTATCCCAATGTGCTCTCCCCCTATTTCATGGTGGGATTAAGTTACTTCGCTTGCCCCTTAAAGAAGTACAAGTGTGCAGACAAAAACTTACGTATATAGTTATATAACCATTTTAAGTCACGTTCATAATCTTTTTTTTACTACCTTTCGTGAACGCTAACAAGCATTTCCAATCTCAATCTAGATCTAGAGCATTAAATAGAAATAGCTCGAAATCTCGTACCATTCCCGCCAAAACCATTTCAAAATTGGAACTGGCGTAGCACCTAAGCGGATTTTTACGCTGACAAAGTTACATTTGCAATCACAAGGAACTTTATCACAACGTGGTAGAGTTTAAAATAATTTGTATTGATGAGTAATATGCAATTTCTAAAAAGATCTCTAGTGGAGAACACAGATTTCAAATAAGGAAGTGTGGTCTCATCCGATTGGGTGCTAGATACGGTTACTTATACACGTGTATTGGTATATTTTAAAGGTATATTTTATGGATTACTTTCACCGAATTACATATTAACGGAGGGAAGATTTTCTATCCATCGTACATATTTTCGTGCATATCGATGAAGTTTATTTTTTATAACTTGTTTTTATTTATTTATTTTTATTTATTTATTTAAATATTTATTGTATAATTTTAATATTGAACTAGGGTTTTAATTGTAAACAGATAAAAAAAATTCCCGCAACATATTTGACAACGCGTTTCTGTCTACGGCCATCGGGTAATTATACCATGTATGGAGATTGATTGTCATCATCATCAGCCTTAGTCCACTATCGAACATAGGTTTTCCCTAAATATTCAAATTCCCCTAAATATTCAAGATTTCAATGACGATGACTATTATTTTGTCTAATTTAATAAAATTCTTGGTATATACCGAAATGTTTGTCACGAGGCAGCTATGTGTACCAAGCTAGAGGTTACGTGTTCGATTACCGATTAGGACAAATATTTTTTCTCTGCGTTTAAAATTCTCCACGTAAATATTTCCTTAGAAAAGTATATTAGTATATAATTAACTTTTCAGTTTATTGTGGATAATCCTATTACTTTGGAACTAGGACTGTTATTATAAAAGACATTATATACAAAGCATAGACGAAACATTTTTAACATCACCCAACTACCAAAACCGGAACGTGATGGAAACTTCATAATGTTAACCACGTATGAAAGCCGCTTGAATGGTCAACCCGTCGTGACGAAAGTTTCAATGGCTTTAATTACTCCGACGACGTTAAACGATTATTGTCTTAGGAAAACAACCGGAACACTATTTATCTCGCCGTCCGTAGCTCGGTGACGCTTGTGAAAATTTACCGCTTGCGGTAACACGCAGCTGCCGGCCGCGCCATACTTAAATTTAACTTGCTTAACAAATTGTTTACCGCCTCAAGACACTTCTGTTAAGAAATCGTTATGATCTCCAAGTATAAAATTCTCTAGTATTGGGAGTGTTATACACAGAAAATTGTCACTAGTATTTTTTTTGGTTATTGGCGACTACAGTGGGTATTATAAAGTTCACTTAAAAAACAATATTGCTACTGTATTCTCCTGGTCGTCATTGTGTATGAAAATGCCCTTTCATTCTCGAAATGTTAACACTTACAGGCTATTTTGAAAACACTCGCTATTCGATTGAGGGCCCAATAAAATGGAATGACTACAATTTAAATATATTCAGTTTCGCAGTTGCCAATACGCTCTTCAATATTTACTTTTGAACTTACTTTAGTGGGTGAAATTGTTTAACCGTCGCTATAAATGTCGCCTGATACATGTAATTCGTAAAATAACACAACTGCAGCTGCTTATTCTGCTTAGCAGCAGGTTTTGTACCGCTGTATTTATTATTACTTCTACGTTTCCAGTTTGTATGATGAATTTAAAACGTAATAAACGTAAAAGTAACACAATGCCTGTAATCCCCGAAGCGGTACGCAGAAGTGTGTACTACCAGTTAGGTCCTACGTCGAACTATGAAATAGGGGGTGCAACTTTTGCCCTATACCGAATACATATACTCCGAGCCACTGCAAGAAATTTTAATCTAGCAATCTAACCATAGAAAATTCATCTGTTAGAAAAATTTAATAGTACGAATCCCGGGAATCACGTCCCGGAGCTCTAGACCAGCAGTAGCGTTTGCAACCAGTTGACTAACGAGTAGTCAAGCCAAGTAAATGACTAATACTTATAATAACGGTTAGTCAGTTCGAAATACCAATTATTAAATTTTCGTTTGGGATGAGGATAACAAACGTATTATCATATATAAATATATCGGTCTTTAAAAATACATGAAGCTATTAGTCCTGGTTAATAATAACCGGAATTACTCTGTGACCGGGTAACTTAATGTGAGTTACAGTTTTCGGTCATTTCAAAACGTGTCAAAGCCTTCTAGCAACGGATTCTATTCCACCAATAGAGCTTACATACAACCCACACATTGCGAAATATAAATAAATATTTGGGAACAACAGCTTACATGACTGCGAACAATAACTGTTGAAAGAGTTAAATAACAATGTGTACGAATCGTTAACATAAAGTTTATGATTCGATGGCGTGGAACGAAATTACATGAAAACATTGTAAAGTAGTTCAGCCTATTTAGCAAACGGTAACTTGCATTGAATCTAGATATATTTTAAAAAACATTTATTACAAATCATAGTACAAAGAATTAGCACAAAACTTCTTACAGCTAGGTGATGGGAGTGCCGATGTACGCAATATGGCATGTAGCGATCAGAAAGTAAATGTTGAATTCAACCGAAGTCGAGTTCTGTGGTATACTATTGGAAAGGCTATTACTAGCTATGTACAGAGGTGGAGTGGATAATACTAAACACGATAACATCAGACAGTAAGTAAATTACCATAATAGTAAAAAGCTGTAACCTTCATACGACAAATAATTTAACCACAAGTCCTACTTCTTCCTTATTACATGTTGCAATAATTAAAGAACACATCAAATTTAAAATTTTTTTTTTTTCAAATAATCTTAATAATAAATAATGGGGTAAAAAATAGAATGACATTTGTACACATCAGTTCAGTTACCTTTGATAAGAATGCATAGTAATAATTTTTACACGCAGTGTGATCCTTATGTCCTATGAAGAAGGTACAATATACATTTACTTAATTTGAGGAATTTGCAGTTTTGTTACGACTTGATTTATAAGTTTTGTGCGATGGACTAATATTAGATTAAGGTTGTAGAAAATTGAGAAAATGGAAAAAAAATCCTTTGCCTAAAGTATTAACGATATTTGATTAAAAATTTGTTTGGAGGCTTGCGTGATCAATACGTTCATGTGGTTAAATTATTTGTCGTATGAAAAAATACACCTTGAATATTTCAAACAACTTTAATACCGTTGAATGTTTCGTTAATATACACATGATTATAAAATATATACTCGTATATACCGGCTTTATTCACGTGTTTTTGTTCGAGATAGCTCGATTTGTTTCGGATACTTACGAGGCCCTTCTTCACGAGCTCATGATGAAGGAACTCGTATTTGTTCTTTACAAGTCGGGACATCCCAATAGAATATAAGTGAGTAATTTCCATACCATAGCATGTTGTGTAGACCACTATATTTGGCCACTGTGTATGACCGTATAACAATCTAGGTTCAATTAATTGGTTTTGAGTAAAGTTATAGTTTTAGAAAAAACAATGAAAATCAACTAAACATTAGCAGTATCATGGCTGAAATAAGAACAGAGACAACGTTCCCAAACAACAAAATGTCATAAGCTCCACTCGGTGTTATTCCCATCTCACGACAAACAAACTCAGTCAAAGTTGTACAGTTACTAATCTAATTTCCCTTATTTCTGTTTCTCCCGTTCGCGATCTTATTTCACACGCTTGTTCGACTATAAAAGAGTTACTAAAGGCTATTGTAGATCAACGTACTTCATTTAATTTTCATACATACATATCTTCACGCTAGGTCCCTTACGGAGTAGGCAACTAATTAATTAATTACTTAACTTCTTAGCAAAAATCAAATAATAATTTAGGAAACATATACTCATATATACCATATTCTCCATTTTCATACCTCATTTATACATGAAGTCCACCAGGACTTCATGTATAAATGACGTCATGTAGCAGAAGTAGACACTTCTAAAATTTACCATAAAAGTTATTAACATCACTATAATAATATTCTTTAAATAAATAAAACAAAATACAAGAAAAAGAAAAACTTGTATTTAATGGCCAAAAAGCGACCTTATCGCTAACTAACGACCTTTTCCAGACAACATTTTGACGGAGGGGTTGAGGAGATCGCGCCAGGAGGTAAAGTAGGTGCATATTTACTGCTAATAATAACACATACACAGAAATCGAATAAAGGGGAAAATATAGGAACATGAAGAGTAGAAAAGGAAAAAAAAATGGGGTTTTTATTTATTTTTTATATAATTCCCTTTTATTATTTTTTTATGTTATCATACCTACCTTTTTGTTACTAAGAGCAATGTAAGCCAAAAATAAACGAATTCTTTCTTCTTCTTTCTTTCATGGATAATACTTTATAATTGGTTTTTAAATATTACGATAATACATTTTGTCATGTCATCCAACCTTCAATGTCTGTCGTCCAACTATTGCGATGGTGCAAATGTCGCTCGTGCGTATTCGCTCAATTGGCGATGTATATAGTCGCATCTAATGTTCTTTTGGGCCGAAGTTCGGATGCGAAATCAATAAGGTCCCCTTCATTGTATTTTTTTCTTCGCCGTTACCGTTCTCGTCTAAGTTAATGTCGGGCTTCTTTTCTCTGGCCACTTGCCCTTTTTTGTTTATCTTTAAAATCTGGCTTTCTTTATCGACACTACAAAGGCCTTTGATAGTGGGTTGAGCATTTTTATTTGCTTTCCTATTTAGATAACAAAATGATGTTACATAAACAAAAAGAAAGCCGACTTTTAAAAAAAACCTTCGTATGTGAATCGATTAAATCGCGGATACGCCGTGTAGATATTTTTGAATTCTAGTACAATATTTCATATATCGTTTTACGGCCACAAGAACTGATTTAAACAGGCATCATAAGTAGTCGGTGTCCTTTTGGGTATGAAAAATAGCCTAGCCTGTGTCACTTACCGCTCCATAAATTGTCTCGATATAAAAAAATTCGCGTCGATCCGACGGTACGAGGGCCCCGATGTCGATGTGACTAGTGACCCGGACTGTTGCGCCGGGGATAGCGGGTTCGATTCCCACCCAAATAAAATATTTGTGAGACCAGGACAACTACTTATTCTGTATCGGGCTATAAAAATATCCATGTAAGTGTTATCGTCATGTATAAATGTACGTATGTAGTCGCTCAGTTGTATGGTTACCATAACACAAGCTCCCTTGATGCTTACTTTGCATCAGACGATTGTGTGTGAAGATGCTCAAAGATATTATTATTATACACACTATCATACCAAGCGTTTTCTCCCGGCTTTACAGCATAGGCAGACAGTACCGTGCACCAAATATCTATACAAACCTGACGTATATAAGTAAACATAGATATGTATGAAGTATCATATCAGTAAGCATTGAAATGCAAATGTAATTGCCGGGTAAACCTTAAAATGTCGCAAGTGTAGCTTATGCGAGCAGACTGGGTATCAAATGATTTACAGCGCACCACTGAGGGAATACTCGTGGAGCCTTTATTAAAATTTCGGTCGACTTCACTTCTTATCCAACATTATTACATTATGTGATACAGAGCCTTATCTGCAATATATTTGAAAAATTGTTTCAATGTGTTAAGAAAATTTATTTTATTAAAAAATGTTTTAAATGTGATCGTACTTCCGTTATTGTAGCTCGCTTCACATTTGTAAAGTTATTATATTCGAAATATTAATTGCAGTGATTTGGGGGAAGCTGATGTCTAGTATAGGATGTCATATATTACTTTATGTCAAAGTGACATTTACTTTATGTCAAAGTATTTACTTAATGTCAAAGTGACATTTATTTTGCATCATTTGCCAGTCTCAACTAATTGATCATATAATATAAATGTTACAATGAAATCTGGTTATAATTTAGGTCCATACTATAACTAAGTGGTAGATGAATTGTGGTAATACGTAAATACCATTTTCTCTTCTACTTCGCCAATTGCTAGCACGAAGTAAAAAAATCCAGTAACATCACGTCTATAACCTCCGAAGAGGTAGACAAAGGAATGTAGTACACTCCCACGTATCACCAGCTATGTAAGTACTGTAGTTACCGCGAAGTTCATAAAACAATATGTATTTCAGTCTGAAGATGTGCTGGAAGTTGCACGGAATAAATGCGACTGTTTCAGTATTCGTTAGTACCAATGTCTTTGTTATATTAATCGTTAAATTCTCACTAACATTAGATGTTCTTGTTCCAACATAAGCTGACAATTTCATTATTTCGGTCCTATTACCAATGAATACTATGTCCAAATACTATAGTCTTATTTATAGTCGACACAAATAAGACCTACTGGTACTATTTTTTTTGTTATTTTGTTATTATTTGTCTTAAAGACTTGCTATTACCGCCCACACTTTTCCACTGCTGAGCACTCTAGACAGTAAGATCTCTAGTTAAGGTCATTGTCTTAAAGACTTGCAGAATAAATTAGTATTTCAAATACCGCTTGAACTGACTGAATCATTATTAGGTTTTTTTTTTTAATTTGGATGTTGTTTCGACTTGTTTTCTTAAATGACAAGATTATTTTTTCTAGACTAGAACTTTAAAAAACGGTATCTATAATGACTAAATAAAATCGATGTTGGTTTAATTTTAAGCCAAACAATTGGGGGTTCTACCCGAAAACTTACACACATAGCGCGACATTAAACAAATCCACTATAACAAGTAGAAAGTACCCAGGAGAAATCACTCACGAACAAAATAATGTTACTGAATACTGAGAATATAGCGGAACCAAGGACGAAATATTAAACAATATTCATTATACATATGAATGAATCTTCAAATTTCCTGATGATATTAATTTTTAACGACACTTGCCCGCGAAAACAAACTTATGCCACTGCCTAATACATTAAAAAAGGACGTTTCATGGGTCATTAATACCGAGATTAATGACCTCGTGTCACCTAACTCACGACTCCACCGCCTTTGTTACGTTAATTACAGTTTATATAACATTCTGTGTTATACTGCGCCTATGAAAGTTGATAAAGCTTGTATAATAATTATTTCTTAGTTTTGTTTCTCTAAGCGTTCTTTGTATTGTAATGTGACCCTTCCTTGTGACCCAATAAAGTCGTGATTGTGATCCCGAACAGGTAGGCAGAGAAATACAGAACACTCTCACATTTCACCAGTTACGTTTACGTCACACTATGGAATAGGTGGTGAGCCTATTGCCATGCATCGGGCACATGTCCAGACTCCGAACCGCTACCCGAAACGGAGAAGACGACTTCGAACAGAAAAAAATGACTTATCTTTAAAATGTAAATGTAACATTCTAATAAGATGTTAAAACATTTCTTTATTAAACACGAAGAACTTTACTTTTTCCCACATACAAGCTATTAAAGTCTGATCCCAAATTAGGCGACGTCAGTGCAATGATAGCTCATACGCTACATAATAATAAACATAAATATCTAAATGAATATAAATCCACACACGAAATAAAATAAATGTGTTCATCACAAAAATATTCATCCCACGCGAAAATCGAACCCACGACCCTCGCTACAGCAGTTTAAGTCATGTAATACTACAGTTTACTAGAGCAATACTTGATTACCAGCTGTTGTTATAAATGAGTTGCACTATATTGCAGGAGGTAACAAACATAAGTCCAGAAAGGCTCAGAAAGCATATTAGTCTTATCCTAACCCATATATCAATGAGATGCAGTAACCCCATTAACGTACCCGCATGCCCTTCTTTATATAAAATAGAAAATAATATACCCTTTTCGTCTCCTTTCCAGTAATTTATTTTACCCTTTTCACATCTCTACATCAAGCCCTTCACAAGCTTCATTTTTAATGTGCTTTATTTAAACTTTGTTAAAGCTTAACGATATTAAAATGTTCGCTGAATGTACAAGTTATAATAGATATGAAGATAATTAAATCATATGTACATATTTTATGGAATACTTTTTAGAAAATAATTTAGAGCATTACAGAGAATCGAACTTGTGACTTTTAACTCAACGGTTAGGTTTACGAGTCGTTGGACCAATGGGCCCAACGAGTAGAATAAACAAAACCTGTTACAACTTTCAAACAAGCTTTAAAGAAAGCGTAAACGTAAGTGGTGAAACGTGGGAGTTGACTACACTCTTATGGCTGCCTACCTCTTCTGAGATTACTGGTGTGATATTAAATTACAAATAAAACTATTATTAAATACATCTTTCAATTAATTACTTAAAACAAATTATGACTGCCTCGTTGGTCGTGTCGTTGCAAGTGCGACTGCAGGTCGGGAGGTCCTGGGTTCGATTCCCGGGTCGAACACTACAAATGAATTTTTCTGATT
>DWEJ01003342.1:0-10515 GCA_018245835.1 Mysoria sejanus stolli | reverse complement strand
AATCAGGCAGTACGGAGCGCCAAGTGTTTTTATTCTTATATCTATGTACCTACATGTGTCACTGTGATACGCGCGGCGCTCTAGGAGGCTAGCGACTATCAGACTATCTATCAGCCAGGACCTCACCTCACTAGTAGTTGACGCTACTATAGTGTGGTAACCCGTAACACATTCGTACACCGACTAGACGTCGTCCGGGTGGGCAGTGTGGGCAGTGTGCGCACCGACCGGCGCCGGCCGCCGGCTCAGTCGGCACGCGGCGCGCGCGCCGGCCGCACGCAGGCCGCACGCAGGCCGCACGCGTCGCGCACGTGACCGACCGGCAAACGTAATCAGGATCGGCGTGTAGACGCGGCGAGGTGTTGGGACACAGCCGCGAGCGGAACATTTAATAATATTACTATTGCTCTGTGCTCTCTACCTTCCCCGTAAGGAAACTAGCGTGATGATATCATCACGCTAGTTTCCTTAGTAGTATAGTAATAGTAATACATCACACGAACCAAGACTTAAACTTTCCATCAGCAGGGGTACTTTCAGCTACTTTAGTTTCACCTAAAACGTACTTCACGCCTGTAATCCCCGAACAGGTAGGCAGAGGAATGCAGAACACTCCCACGTGTCACCGGTTACGTTTACGTCCCACTATGGAGTAGGTGGTGAGCCTAGTGCCGTGCATCGGGCACATATCCAGTCCGAGCCATTATTAGAAAATCTAAATAATTAGGTTCTCGTATACAAATATTATGTACATTTTCTTACATACACACTACAAAATGTTGTGTTCATAGCTAAAGTACGTACTTGTCCTGGATAGGTTCGAATCCGGGACCGCCGGCTCAGGAGTTACGTTGGCAAACTACTCTCCCAACGAACCAGTCAAATATCAATAAAATCATTAATGTCACCGAAACAATTCACAGCTACGCTCTTACGGCGCCGTTACAACAATGTAGTGTCGCAAACAGAAGTATTCAATATAGGACCTGACGAGTGGCGCGTGGCGCGTGGCGCGTGGCGCGTGGCGCGTGGCGCGTGGCGCGTGGCAGTACAACACCTCTGCCCACCTCTGCGGGGATTGCAGGCGTGATGTTACGCGTTTATAAATAGTAAGTAATAGTGAAGTGTGATACAATGTCAACGAATCATCTTCAGGGCGACGGAGGTTCGGTGCGGAGCTGCCGCGCGCCGCGCCGCCCGCCCCCCGCGCCGCGCGCCCCGCGCACCGCACGCCCCGCGACGCGGGCTCGCTAGGGCTACCACGAGCGAGGAGAAAATAGGACAGGTGGACCCGCTATGTCATTCATAGAAATATTTTGTAACGTCACGCCTGTGATCTCCGAACAGGTAGGCCGTCGAGTGTGGTACACTCACACGTCTCTACGTGTTAAAGTAACTCAGCCGTCAACTTCGGTGAGTCAACTGGTCAGATTAAAATGAAAATAGTACTGTTTTCTTCGATATAATAATCACGTGGTAGAGAAGCGGCCCGATGCGTTCCTGTTTGATGTTTCATTTTTGGAAACACTTCTCAGTCAGACTCGAATGAATTTCTTTAATAAAAATACATTGAAATAAGTTATTTTAAACAAAGATTTGTTAGATTATAGGCAATCACGCCTAGTCCAAGAAATTCGAAATTATCTACGCTCATGATTGTTTGTTCACATGTAGGTACTTGTTGAATGTATTACATAAGCAATAGGTTTGTTATTAATTACACAGAATTATCTTCTGTAAATGGAATACTTAGCTTTACACAATCCCGTAAATTATGTGTTGAGGGAAAATTGTTATTATAGTAATTAATTAATGATTACGATATCGGCAATTAATGGAAAATTTGTTTCATTAAATTAACTTATTATTTTATTGATAATTATTGAGCGCTTTAAGTAAACGGATCTTTCTTCGCATGGAGCATGGCTAGATATGGTTTGGTCGAATCTTATACGGTTGTATGTGCTTGTATAGAACCTTTAAAATCACATAAAACCTAGTCAAATAAACGTCAAATTACGACTATGATCGGTGAAGGGGTATACAGAGGAATGTAATATACTCTCACATGTGACTAGTTACGTTTCTGTCCCACTATCGAATAGAGAGTGAACCAATTGAACCAATTGCCATACATCGGGTGATACTGGATTATTCTGTACTCTAATCTATCACTGAAAATATCTACTAGAAAATCTAATAATACTTGACCCCGGATTTAATCCCAGGACCTCTCGATAAACAGTCTTAATTAATAGAAATGAATCAATAAAAAGTTGTTCTACTGGCGTTGTAAAATAGAGTTTAAAAACTATATAGGTATATTACCACATAAAACCGTCTTGCTTATCGCTGGAAAAAAATAACACGAATAAAACCCAATCCGATGAAAAAATAACTAAAATAATGGGAAATTTCCCACTTGATAATCACTGATCTATGTACAATTTGACTTGTCTAGTAGTCAATGAAGGCTCTATTCCCGCTTGGAAAATTAATTGTATGATGGGCGCAAAAATATACGAGTACGTTCTGGTGTCTGGGTGTAAAAAAATATATGTATATCATGGCACTCGCTCTGACAAGTTTCGGATCATATGGCGGTGTGCGGAAATGTCGCAAGATATATTTCATCATTAATATTAACTTTCTACACGTTCTGATGCAAGGTGTTCCGATATGTCAGCCCCCGGATGTAGTCAGCGGCCACACCACGCCACATACTTGGTCACGATCCAATCGCTAACACGCAGTGCCACTATTTTGATTATTATTACGTAGGGCCAATATATAAATGCAATTACCACGTGTGAGTCGTAAACAGGTCTTGATAGAAGTGTCAGTTGCATTATACGCGGCCAAGTGCATGCTCCGGGCGAGTGTCACATGGTACAAAAAGAGACATTATCAGCTCATTAAAAAGACACACTGTAATATAAAGTAAGGAACGAACATCACGCCTGTAAGCCCCGAACAGTGTGTCTCAGTACACTCGCACAGTTGACGTCCCACTCTGAAGTAGGAAGTTATTTTCTGAATGTACACAAGCTGATAGTTGCGTATACACACGCAACTATCTAACTAACACGCGTGCGACGCGGTCCTCAAACTCACTCGCTGTCAATTGTCGTTAGCTCTCGAGACAATATTGCAGTCTCCGCCGTGCTTGTGGTCAGTGCTCAACGTTTCCAGCGCAGTCTCGTGACGTGGAGACAACATAAATAGATGAATAAATAACGTATTGGTTGACAATGTTATCGCGTGTGCTCATTCGGCGGCGCAGGGTGAGGGCGCGCGCTGCGGCCGCACCTGACATGACGCCGTGGTGTGGCTTGGTGGGCCGGTGGCGGCTTAACCGTTTTAAATAATTATCAATATGAAGTTGAAGAGAGCACCTACAAAATATTTGTATACTTAATAATAAAATACACCAACTTGAAAGTCACATCAACCTGCTAAAAAAGCCTCTGCTGATATACAAAAATATGCTTACTTTTGCGACACATAAATTGCAATAACTGTTTGAAGAGTTTCAAGCATTTGCCTCTAATAACAAGGTCGCGATAATAAAATGAAAATGCTTTTTCATTATGCTGCTCAAATTAAATCATAACCCTGACCCAGTTGAAATGAAGTCAACAAACTTGTCCCGCGAATTCTTAACACGCTGTCACCCCGACATTCACCCATATCAGCGCGCGGCCGGCGCCCGCGCATTTATAAATAAGCTGAGCGCTATCGATTCTGTTTAGTTCGTGGCCAACCAGCGCGCTGTTAAAGCCCGTGTCTCGTTACAGGTTCGCGATGTGCGCTGCGATCGATATGTTGGCGTCGGAACAAGTTTTCTACGGCCACAGCCCGCCGGGCGGCTTCCTCGCCGACTACTCGTCGCCCGTCCGAAGGCCCAGCAAGCTCACGTCCAGAGGCTACTCCGCGCCATGCCTCTCCGTGCTCAAACCCGTGCAGTTGACATTGAAATCCGCTCCGAGGTCGTGCATACGCCTGTCGACGGAGAAGAAGCAAAAGCGCGTGGTGTTCGCCGACGACCGAGGCTACGCGCTGGAGCAGGTCAAGGTCATGACGGAGCCGTCGCACGTGCCGCCGTATTGGGCGCTCAGGGTCGTGGCCAGTCCGCCGCCCGAGCGCAAGCCGCCGCGCAGACCGGTCGACGACAACTGGGAAGTGAGGTTCGTTCAGCCGGCGTCAGACTATCTCGAGTTCCGGAGGAAAATTACAGAGGAGTGCGTCGCGTTGGAGAATGTTATAATTAAACAGAACGAGGGCGCCGTGGACGGGACGGTGAAAGTGAAGAACTTGGACTTCTTGAAGGAGGTGTTCGTGCGCGCGTCGGCGGACGGCTGGAGCACGAGCGAGGACACCTCGTGCGCGTTCGTGGAGTCGGGCCCGCCGGCGCGCGGCGGCGTCGCCTCGTACGACACGTTCGGCTTCCGCCTGCCGCTGCCGATACACTCCCGCCGGCTGGACTTCTGCGTGTGCTTCCGGTGCCAGGGCGCGGAGTACTGGGACAGCAAGAACGGCGACAACTACACCATCGAGAGGTCGTCGGTGCGCAAGGCGCCCGCCGTCGCGTGCGCGCGCATCAAGTACGGGAACTCGTGGACGCCGCACGCGGAGCTCGCCGGGAACACGCCGTACTGGTGATGTGCGGACGTGCGCTCGTCGGGTCCAAGGTGGAGGCGGTCAGGCCTCTCTGTTTCTGTGCTGCGGTGCCATAGTTCGCTACGGTGACACGTTCCGCGGACGCTCAGGTTTGTGCTTGAACACTTCACAATTCAATATATTTATTGCAGACAGAGCCTTTAACAAAATTAAGACTGAATTGTTGGGAATTTACGGTGTTTTTATATTTTTATTCTCTAGTTACCATAGCGTGGCGTAGCGTGGCCTAGCGTGGCCTAGCGTGCGGGAGGCGAGGGTCGACTGTTGATGCTCGGATTGACATATCGTTTGCTTTAATTTGTATACAGTGAATGTTAGTTGTAAATATTACATTCTAAGCTTAAGGGTTCATTGGTGCCAAATATATTACCTGAGGCGTAGCGGGGACATTCAGTGGAAACAGACTCGGGTCTAGTTTGTAAGATAATAATAACTATTTACATTATTTACGACATCGTTTATAAAGAAAACAAGATCTTAATGAAGTCTGGTTATTCTATAGATAAGATAATTTTGCAAATCATTATTTTGTGTATGAATTTTGGTTTCGTCCATATTGCGAATACAAAGATGGCGAATGTAATAATTCATTTAATTTATTATTAACTTTAAGTGGATTAATTGAATAATTTAACAATAATTAATAATCCTGTAATTTAAAACGGAACGAATTGAATGGACTTAATGACTTAAATAAATATTTATATATGTAATTTCATAACAACTTTACTTACTAGGAATTAAAACAATCATGTTATTATTTTAAACGAATTTTACAACCTATTAAATGTCATTTTACAATTATTCAAATAGGTTGTAGGTGCAAATGGTACATAATTATACAACTGCTCGCTAACAAGTTAATTAGTTCCAAGCGGACATTAGACGGTCATGGCGGTAGCTAGTGGTCGCGCCGATCTCGGAGACTGGTGCTAGGGTAATGATATGTTGATACAGAGCGGTGGGGTGGCAGAGAGTCAACAGACGCACGTCAGATGTGCGACGGTGCTCTGTGTCGGTGCTCTGTGCTCTGTGCTCACCGCCTACCCCGTAAGATCGCGGCGTGACAGTATAATGTTGCGCTCATGTTACACAAGTGGTAGCCGCAGTAACTCGCCCGCTCGGTCACATGCTACCGAGTTCTGCTCACGGCTCAGTACAACTAGAACAATTCATCTAACTACTACCCGCACTACTTACCCTCATGCAATGGCCGCCTCTGTGTGCTGTTGAAATGTAATACATATACCGCTCATTTTATGATGCTCTTCATCATCAGCTATGTCCACTGCTGGGGCCTCCCCTAGGGGCTTTCGCCCATAATCAGCGCAATCGTTGTTAGCGAGGCGAGCAGCTAATATTTTCGTGCAGTCGATGAAGCGTGTTCCTAATTACCAAAGCGTGGACTGTAACAATACAGGGTGTTACAGTCAGCGCTTCCGTCCTACAGACAGACAAGTCTAATAAAAATACATTTAGGCCTTTGAAGAACTGTTTCATTTGCTCAACTTTGTAAAACCTCTGCCAAAATGCACTAAATTGTATTTTGAAAATAAAAATATATAAATGATATTATCGTGAATTAATTGTACGTTGATATATTTTATACAACAACTTTGTGCGCGTGCAAAATTGTATTGTGTAGTGTTCGGGGAAATTGTATTTCCATAGAATCGATATTTAATAGACATGTCACATTTTTTATCATAAGCAAAATATTTACAAATCCTACGATAATGTGTATTGGTGCATATTGGGACGTGATGACATGGAACTGCTTGGATGACGCGGTAAATACCTTATATCACGGCCTGGCGTCCACATGGCATGGCATGGCATGGCATGGCATGGCATGTCCACAGGCAGTTGACTTACTAATGGCAATGGAGGGAACTTCTGCTACGCTCCTGCATGTAACTTTGTATAATCGGGAAAGCGTGCTTCGACAGTTGCCATGTATGTCCCTGTCCACTTGTCTAAGGATATCGTTTGTTCGATGATGAAATAATGAATAATGTCACGCGAAGGCGCCGAGTGGCCGCTACGAAAGAACTGATTAATTATTAATTGTGCTTGTATATTATTATGTTGGATATATTGAGAATATTTTTATTGTTGTATAGAGATTTTATAAATTTTATAAATAAATATTATGATACTTGTAACAATTACGATGTTTGTGTGCGCGGGCGTATGGCGGCTCGTGGGTGTAGTTTGTAATAAATTAATTATACTGAACCTTATTGTTTTATTCACCGTAACATCACGCCTGTAATCCCCGAAGAGGTACACAGGGGAATGTAGTACCTACACTCGCACGTCTCACTACCGCCCGACGGAGCAGTGAGCGGCGTCACAAAGGTGCCACGAGGAAGATGGGCTTGTGAATGTGGCATGTGGCACACATGTCCGCACGGCATCGTTATAACATCTCTTTTGTTTGCTCCGTAGATTTTTTTTGATTATTTAGTAGTTAAAATCAAAGTTTCAGTGTTACGAATTGTTTAGTTTTGTGTCTAGTGTGCCCTCTATGAAGTGAAAGTATTTTCATCAAAATCCCTCCAGTGGTTTTTGTAATATTAAGAAAAACATAAAGTTTTAACTAACGGCGGCGCAACTGACCTACGACAACTCGTGCATCCGCCGCTCGGCAATAGATAACTATCGTTTCGTACGTTTTAAACTGCTAACGGCCGGTATTTAAACTCTTGCTTGCAATGAGTACGAATAAATGCTCAGGTTGCCGAATGTACGAATTACGAATTGTACGAATGAATGCTGCCGCTGTACAGATAAGTACCATCTCACTTGCATGAACTTATCCAAAGAGAATTATAACGGTCTTACAAAAGATCATAAAGAATCTTGGGTTTGTCCGTGCTGTCGTTGTAAAGAACCAAGGAAAGGTGACAACCCCAACACGCCAGTACGTTCTGCAGCTGTCGCAACAGCTGGAGCCAAACATTCTCAGAGCCCTCCAATCCCACAGTACGATGACGTCACAATTCGTACTAAGCCTCTCTCCACCTGCAGTTGTCCTGCACATACTATCCGCGAGATTATTAAGGAAGAGCTGGATAGAAAATTTAACACACAAATAAATGAAATTCAGCAAAAACTATCAAAATTGGATGAGGCACTGGGATTTTTCAACAGCGAATTTGATAAAGTACAACACGAATGCGAATCTCAGAAAGCCATTATTACTCAACTTCAGAACGATAACGAACAACTACGAGATATTACAGCAGACTTAGCTCAGCGCATGAACCAGGGAAAGTGTCCGCTGTCAGACTCAGATATTCACTACTGCACTCGCATCGCCAAACTTAACACAAAAAGCCCTCGTCCACGCTCTGTTCTCGTGAAATTCGGTAACCGTCGTCTCCGAGATTCCTTTTTAGCTGAGGTCATAAAATTCAACCGCAACAACCCCACTGACAAACTTAGCACTGGTCACCTAGGCTACGGCGGAAACAAGAAAAATCCTGTATTCGTAAGCGAGCATCCTTCCATATATTCCTAATAGCATAAATTCTTAAAGCAAAATATTCCTTCGAAAAACAGAAAACTCAAACTATATACTAGTAAAAGATAACGGTGTTTTGAATTGCCTGTCGTGATACTTTAATCTCGCATACGTTAATATTAACTTTGCAATTTTATTATTCACTTCAATTTTTGGTTCTATAATTTGTATTAGTTAATCTTACAAATAAACATATTTATTTATTAATCTATGGTACACTTTTACTATCAGAATGTGAGAGGTCTACGTACTAAAACCATAGACTTTTTCAATAATACTATTTGCAATAATTATGATATCATAGCATTAAGCGAGACATGGTTGAACAATAGCATCTTCGACACTGAATTATGTGACAATCGTTACGTGGTTTATAGGCGGGATAGAGTGTCTAGTGGTTTTCATAATAGGAAACATGGCGGAAGCGTACTAATCGCTGTATCTAAACAGTTTTCTTCTAGGCGCCTGCACGCATTAGAATCTAAATGTGAGGATCTGTGGGTGCACGTCGAATGTACCAATGATCGGGGTAAGATCGAACTTCTATACATATGTGTTGTCAATTTGTCCCCTCCTTTACAAAAACATGTACTCGAGGAATTTATATCTAACGCCAACAAGGTTATTGAACATAACAATATCCTATATCCTATATCGAGCCTTCTGTCGTTCCACTGTTGGAACATGGGTCTCTCAGAATGAGAGGGTTAAGGCCATAGTCTGCCACGCTGGCCAAGTGCGGGTTGGCAGACTTCACACACCTTAAAAAACATTATTTTTTTTGACGACTCCAAGGTGTGCAGGTTTGCTCACGATGTTTGCCTTCACCGTAATAGCAAATCATATTTAAACTTAAAACGCACATTTTTAAGAGGTGCGCACCTGGGATTTGGCGTATGGCACGTGCGCCTGTTATAGGAATTTTTGACCTGATCTTCATTTCAAAAGTCTGTACGTCTAGGTCTGTCTCGTGAACTTCTGCTAATAAAAATTTACTATGGTAGTCTGGATATTTATTATTTAACATATATTGGTAAATTAAAGCTAGCTTACGAAATAACGGAATTAATACGAAACGCCGTTCTCGCCTAGTCATCTAATTTTCTATTCAGTATGTACAACATTTCACACTTAGACTTCGCTTAATTATTGTATCGTACTAAGAATGCGTTGCTGGAAAGTTGTTAATAGTTTGTAAGAGTATGTTAAGATTAAATCCAGTTCCTGGTAAATTCAAATTGTTACAGGAACATTTGTAATTGTTCCAGCGCTCTTGTGAGCGGCGCGTGTGATGGGTGCATGGGTGTGTGTAGCACACGCTGTTGTAGGTAATTAAATGTCACACGTACGTATGTACCTTGCTGAACGATACTCTAGTTTACTAAATCTTTGTTTACATCGAAATTGGAGCATGCATGACACTAGGTGTAAGGGCGAAGGAAGACGTCCTGAAGATCCCTGTACATCTTAATATTCTCCACAGTATTCTCTACGGCTTGTGAAGTTTATCAATGCACAATTTTCCAACTTGGCGGTGTATGGCCTAAACCGTTTACATTTTTTTTTATCTTCACGCCTGTAATCCCCGAAGAGGTAGGCAGAGAACGAAAGCCGATTCTGACAGTACAACGATATAACATTTCATGATAATACATTTTTTGAAAATTGTATTGTTGAGTCTCCTTTTGTACAACCGTCAGTATTAATTATATTGAATAAATGACTTTTTATTTTGTAATTTTTCGATTTCGAACATCGATCAACTGTTTTAGGTCTCTAGGTTTAGTTATATATGAAGCTGGGTGCTTTTCGACTTTACTGTAACGGATCTAGCGTTATTTTGTAGTACTAATAATAAAAAGATATAATTTTTATCATAATTAATAAGCCATGACGATATTACCCGTATAATTAACAAAAATCTCCATTACTCTGGTATACAAATAGGCTAATGAACGGGGTCGTGTTAACTACACATTAGTCGTGTGTTGTATAAAATTCGCGTGTCTTTTTATAAAAGCCTCAGACAGAGCGAAAAGAGCATAAAGTTCAGTTCAATCTCCATATAGCATTTGATAAGCTTCACGCGAGGGATGGCGCTCACGAGATGTGCTGACGTCTATTACATATTGTCATGCCACATTTATAAATGTCTGATATCATTTAGAAAAGTATTTATTTCAATATATATGTTAAGTAAAGTTTCGAGATTTATGAAAGTAGGTATTACGGCAATACCTATAATAAATATATTTGGAAACCACACATGAATCCTGAATCCAAACTAGATCGAATCTGTGTTATAT
>DWEJ01003341.1:0-10518 GCA_018245835.1 Mysoria sejanus stolli | reverse complement strand
GTAAGCACGGTGCCTGTAATAGAAGACTGCTCTTCCGTATCTTACAGTAACATTATTAATTAACTATATTTAATTATACTAATATATAATAATAACTTTTCATATTCAACCCTTGTATTAGTTTTTATTGGGAAAGTATTAAATTTAATGTTAGATAGTGATAAAAACTTAGTTTAATGATCAGTTATAGTAGTACGCATAATAGCAATAGAAGCCGAAAACCTTTTTTTATTTAATTTCAGCATGAAATGATCTAAACAGTTTGTTTCCCTAGTAGGTAATGTATGGCCAGGAAGTAAGCCATAATTGGCTAGCATATCTAGGTAATTTACTCTATTTTTATAATTATACGATAACTTGTCTGTGTCTTTCCGATTTATATTTATATTTATATCGCCAGCTAGTATAATATTGTTATGAATTGACATTTCTTATCTCCAACCTTCTCATGCTGATCGGTTCATCAGGCGTGGTTTTAAAGCGAAAGGGGCTCCATTATCAAGACATAGCTGTTAATGTATTATCCTACGTTTCCAAAAGTACATAATTCTGGATAAACAAAAACCGACTTACAAATATCTTTCGCTGTCACGAAACTATAAGGCATCACGTACTTAGACATCGTAATAGCCGAAGCTATTTAATAATAGGAATATTAATAAAGTTCTGCGTTCCTTACATGTGGTTTGTATTGCGCGCTGCCTTCGCCAACTTTAAGGTATTCAAACATCACCGGCTCGTTATCATTATTACTAGACGTTTGTTAAATGTTTGAAATGCTCTTGGTATTATTTTATTCCCTGAGCTTTATGGAATTTGATTCGGATTTACTATTGTTTCAATATTAAAAGCTTATTGACATTATAATGGTATATTATAATATAAATGGTTCAAGAAAACTTAGAATAACAAATTTACAATTAAAAGTAATCACACGCCAGTAATCCTTTAAGAGATAGTCAGAGGTATATATATAGTACACACCCACGTTTTACTAGTTACGTTTTCGTTTTACTAGTTACTACCATTATGGAATAGGTAGTAGGCCTATTGCCATACAGGCTCATTTCCATTTCCAGACTTTGAGTCACTACTAGAAAATCTCAATTAGAACTTTCACTGGTTCCCGAGCTTGGACTTGAACGCAGGACAATCTTTTTGATTCATCACGGTCTTATCTCGACTGCAGTAAACCCAGCTAGTACACTGAAAGTAAGTAATAATTTTGCTTCTGTCAGGGAATTGACAAAAAAATTACATAGACCTCCAGTAATTTAGATACATGTCAATAGTTCATATAATTGATATCTGTAAATAATGTATATACACATGAACATAATAACATACATATACGTACATAAATCTATATTATTGAATTTGAATAGAAAAACAACATGATATTGCAGTAATACACAACAAAATACTAATTAATTGATACGTATACATAAGACCATCCTACTATGCAATGGTACTAGAACCATGAGAATCCATTCCAATGAGCAATACAGTGCAGAGCTCGTAAATACAACGCTTACAGTTTACACTTGATGTAATACGTACGTACGTGGAAATTCATTGCGCCCGTTCCCAGTTCAGGAATTAATAGGCACGTTTCGGTGAGCGCTGCTCTACAGTAACAGGATAGACGCAGTTTGTCCACTTTGATGGTCACCCTATTAGAAAGATCTCTTGTGATATATGCAGTAACGCAAATGTTAGGTGAATGTACCTTCATGATGTATTCCGTGTAGGTAATCAATGTAAGTTCTATAGGTTCTTTAAAAAATTTCAACGAATGCTGATTATTAATTAATTAACGTTGAAAATGGCTTAAAATCTGCATTATATCTACATCGGTTATAATCTGCATTGAAGTTAAACTAAGTAGGTTTCAAAAAGAAGTCAACAGCAAACAGAAAAATTCAAACGCCATATATCCAAGGGATAAACTCATTAAAACATTTTAACAGTAAAAATAATTGTGATGATACTTCCTATTTTCTTGTTTCAGTGTTGTAGACATTTCATAACAGATGGCAGCACTTTCAAGATATAAATCTGACAGTACACTAGAAAAACGACTTTATTAAAAAATAACTTTTTCGTTATTAATGTAATTCCTATACAATCTATAACAATACTAGTGAATCCCTTTCTATTTATATATAGGATATATTTATGTACTTACAAACAATATGGACTATACCTGGTCTGCAGTAAAGATTATTATTATTATATATTGTATCTCTTTTAAATTGAATATAAATACATTTAAAACCGAAACATCGAACGACCTAAAAACAATCCCATAGTCTTAAGTCTAAAATGTTTTAAACGTAAAGTTTCGCAGCTAATATGCAGCTAATATGTTGCAGTTGCAGTATGCGTTATGTTGAAGGTAACTCCAAATTATTACATCCAAGTTTAAAGTCTGGCAATCCGGAATTAGACTGCAAACCGACCGTGTCTCGGGACACCAACAAAGCCGGATCTGAACTGGTGTTTGTACTGAAGAAAGACATTCATTAATTACGATTTTAATACAAATACATTTAGCATCTTTATATGATTCTTTTAATATTGATATAATTCAAATTCAAACGTAAACGTTAAGTTAGAATCGGTGCACATATCAATTATTAATATAAATAAGGGATTTAGAAATATGAAAATGTGCGAATATGAAAAAGTTCATCATTTGATCTCACTGATGTCCACTAACATATAACATATATGTATACCTCGTCACAACTCACTGTCATCTGTTATTTTATTTTGCCGCTACCCTCCAACCAGTTGAGGTCCAATTTATCCATATTGATATTATAAATATTTATATTTATGTCTCTTTCTCACTACCACGTTTACTACAAAACGTAACGTCACCTCTATAATCCCCGAAGGGGTAGACAGCGGTGTGTGGTACACTCCCACGTTTCATCAGTTACGTTTACGTCCCACGAAAATCTTAAGTTAACCTTTCGATTGACACTTGTGCTTGCAATCAACACATCGACGAGGTGTTTATATTATTTCTAAATCGCTAAAATGCTAACCCAAACAATTTGGGATCAATGATTGTGGGTACAACCTTGTTAAATAATCCATTTCTACGGTCAGAAATTTTACGTCAGTGAGAAACATAACACACACAATGATGATAATAATACCAGTAATAAACTACGTAGTTTACCGTGAAGTCGCAACACAATCGTATACGATAAAACCGTTTAATCTCCTGCTTCCGAATATTCAGTTTCAAACGACGTGAGCACTCATTACCATGAGAGCTTAGCTTTCAAAGGCACGCGACTCGGTCTCACTATCCCAGGTCTCAGTAAGCATTCAGTTTGTATTACACTTGGTAATGCATTTTTGAAGTTCACTTAATGAATGTGCGTCGCTCGAGCGTTATACACCGGCGTGTTATGTTAGCATTTAACGTTGCTAACGATAGATGTCGCACGCCGATGAAGTGCTTAGAAAACAATAGGTCATAAGCGAGTGTAGTTGGTTTATATTGTACCATATGACGAAAAGTTTTTTTTATTTTCCACGTCATTATTTCGAAGCATTTGTTAATTTCTATTAACTTTTGAAGTTATTTGCACCTAATAAGACACGGAATTTCCAGACAATACGTTGTTCATATCAACGTTCAATACAATTTGGTCACAAATTTTTCATATAAATATTAATATTGGGAGAATTAGAGTGAAGGTTTAAAAAATTCAATCAAATAAAAAACATTCGTTTTAACTAACTATTGAATGACATAAATAATTAAAATAAAAAGCAAAATCCAATTTATATTTCATAAAGTTAACTCATTAAATGTCTATAAACTTCAATCACAAAGTTTGGTATCCAAAACGTTTGCCATTAACCAGCAACCCATACAGTTTCTGTGCGAAGAGATTTCCCTAGAGATGTCATTGGTAGTAAATAATACTGTCCCATTCGAGCGTGAGGAGTTGGTTCCAGGAGCGACGCTTTCACGTCACGTCTTTCGGGTCAATTATTGCAACTCTGTGTTAGCTCTTGTAAGAGCTTTGGCATTTGGGAGACCATAGGCCTTTGTTGATATCGCTAATAAAACTCATTAACCTGTATTGGAGATCTGCAAGAAATTTTAAATTCTTCAAAAAAAATATCTAAAAAATATAAATGTTCCCTCATAGTCTGAAACTAAAAAGATACTCACGTCTAACAGTTTAATTCTAAAAATTATGTAATATTAGCTATAATATAAAAAGCTTCTTTGTATTATATACAGGTTTAGGTAACTCTAAACGACACCAACAGGAAGGCTTTTTACACATAATATACTATGCAATATGTAAATACATACATTATGTAAGTTATGGTATAGATTACAATTATACAAAATAATATACTGTGTTGTCTGTACACTAACGGATGCAACCTGCTGCCGAAAAACTTCATCAAACTACAATTTTACAGAATGTGTATAAAAATTATGTACTTTTTCAATGTAAATAAATAATATAAAAAATACCAATATCAAAATCGGTTATCAAAAATAAATGACCGTCAATATGACGGTACCAATGGAAACGTCCCCAAACTTCGGACTGGCGATACCCTATTTTAATTGATCGTATTTTACCTACTTCCAAATTAGTTATGGCGTTTCCATAGTTTAGAACGGTGTGGTGGGCTGTAGTTTAACGCGCGGACGGAAGCGACCCACGCGACGTCACATTTCACTATGTAGGTTTTGCGGCGGTCCAAATCAGAAATGTGGTTGTCGTTCATTGCGAATGATTGTAGCGGTATCTAAAATGCAATGGTATACGCTTAGAGCATTACAGTCAAATATTTTTTATTCATGAGCATTTGTTTATTCAAATATCGATAGGGACGATTAAAGTCTATATTAATTGACTCTCAATTACCATGACGGCAATCCTTAGTTTTAAATCAGTTTAAAGAGCAGTTATTACTAATTACCAATTAGTTCCTAATGCAAAATTCTTGTTTACCCAGTGTCTATTAAAATAACTAATATATACAATTTCTTTCTTGACTTTAAATCCATTATAACAGTTTTTTTTTTTTCTACTGAAGCTGTAACAAATAAAATGTGCTATTTTCTAGTAAAATAAGCTCTGTATTAGAGGAGTTAATGACATTCTGTTATACAAAATAATAAACAGACAACATTTATTATTAATATAAAAGTTCGCCAGGTCCTTCACGGGGTAGGTAGAATAACAGACGTCACCCTACTCACCTCTCTCACCCTACAGACAAGACCTGCTTTTACGTTGATAATTCTCTTTTCACTCATTCACCTGTTTCGAAGACTTCTGACTCTACCATCGGCCAGAAAGTATACAATATAGTTTTCCTATTCAATCCTCCAACAAAAATGACAAATACGTTGTTGTTTGACCAAACAAACTAAGTAACGCTGTGTGACATGACATATCCATGTCCCAATTTAGTAAATGACACCGCTAGGGCCGACGTTGTTAATGACATATATGATAAGAGGCTATTTATTATACTTACAACATTAAGGGCCGTCTTGACCTACATGTATCCACCGAGTACTATCTATGTAACGTAATTATTCGCGCACGAGGATACATCGTGCTGTGTAACAGCGTTAGTTATGAGTAGTGTTGCTTAGTTCACGATGAAGTGGTTTGCGAAGGCATTGTCTAAGGCAAACTACGCTGAACACGAACTAGTTTGCCAAGCCCATTCTTAGGCATTCGCCGTAAGGGCACTGCACAAGTTGCTCATGTAAATTACTTAAATATATGTGATAATTCTATATATTAAAGTGCTTTACTTTTACAGTTGTTAAATGATAAAAAAGTGTAAAAGTAAAATTATATAAATACAATAAAAGATTAATAAATTGGATTAGCTACTTTACATTATTATTTTTAGGATTTTGTATGGAATTTCGTTTATACGATAAATAATTCCTATTCTCATCGACTGACTGATCTTAACCTTTTTTTTATCTTCACGCCTGTAATCCCCGAAGAGGTAGGCAGAGGAATGCAGAACACTCCCACGTCTCACCTAGGTGGTGAGCCTATCGCCATCTATCGGGCACATATCCAGACTCCGAACCACTACTAGAATTTAATTTAATTTAAGATTTCCTAGAATTTTTCTAGAAAATTTTCTAGTAATTTTCTAAATCATAAAATTTCTAAATTAGAAAAATTCTAGTGTTAAATAGTGTTCGACCCGAGAATCGAACCCAGGACCTCCCGATCTGCAGTTGCACTTGCAACCACAAGACCAACGAGGCAGTCAAATGATCTTAACCTGAAAATAAAAAAAAGTTACTGGGAGAACCAGGCGAACTTAAACAAACCCAAATGACAAACTATTATTCCCAGCTCTTCTGAGAGAGGCATGTTAAATAATATCCTTAGGGCTTTCTTAGATATCAGAACCTGCATCAATAGTGTTAAGTATCTCAGGGTCGTCAGCAACTTTATATTCTCATCAAATATATTTTCGTTTTGAACATATATAAAAATTAATAATATACTATTCTTTTACGTCAACGTCATCTTTAGTACTATGACTTTAATATCTTGTTAAGACAAATATCATTGATATACCTATGTAAAATCCTCTCACAAAATTAATAATAAACTTTTAATAAAGGTAGTCGCCTGTACGGTAAATTTCTGGAAAGAAAATTTCGTTATGAAACCCGCGTATCATACAGTTCTCCATGCTGTACTGTAAATCGTGTGAAGTCTGGTAACACGCACTAAAGCAGCATGGCAGACCATAGACTAAACTCTTTTCCTCCTGAGAGAAGATCCGTGTTCAGTAGAGGAAGAACAAAAGAGCTGATAATGCAACGTGTTTTCTAAATGTATAGTTTTGCACGCGTTTGTTTGGCATCACGTTTATAAGGGCTACCTGCTATGCTGCTGCTGTGTGTAAATTAGTCCCTTCATAAACGTATTGTACAGTACTTAACATTATATATATGGTACATAATTTAAGTTCCACCTTAAGTTAGAGACTTGCGACTGCTGACGACTGTGTGTTACGACTTAGCGTTGAGCGATTCAACTTGTAAGCATCTCGCATCTAAGTTAGGATAGACATTCTGCCTGAGAGATCACCTATTACTTCCCTTTTTGAATGTTAGGTCTGTACCAGGTGAATGTATATACAAATTATGATTTCAATGAGAAAAACAACGGCGATGGTTTTTAATGTAAAGCAAAGAAGTCTGAGAATTAGTTAAAAGTAAGAGTTTTTTTAATCGTCGACTAGCAAAGCAGTGTCGTTCGTCACAAAATGAACTTTGTAAGGAACGCATTAGCAAGGAGTAGAAAAAAAATTTATATGTTGCTAGCTAAAATCATACACGACCTGTCGGATAAAAGTTGTTTTAACGAAATATAAAAGCGCATTCGCAGCGGAATGGAGTTTGCTTGAAAAACGTTGTAAAATTTACATTTGCCGGAAAAAATCAGTTTCATCGCTCCGCGGGGTGCGGTCCGCTCTGCGTACCCAACGTGCAGCGTGCTGACTGCACTTGCGACGGGGATGTTTACATACTCAGACTTCTTGGATGTTTTGATCTTGATATAATTATTAAACAATTTTGCTTTACATGTACCGGTGTTATAAAAAATACATGTATATTAAAAACAAAAGTAATTAAACATAATTAGGAAATTGTGGTGCTTTTTTTTTCAATTATTGACATATCAATTAAACATGCAAAGAGATTAGAGTGTCCAACGATTTCAGTCTTATGAATTCGTTCAAAACTGATGATATTATTAATTTACGGGTGTATTATTTCACTTAATTTGTCCAATATCTTTAAAAACTGATTTCGCCATAATATAATATATAAAAATGAATTTAAGTGAAACGAACTCCACAAGTTTCTTCGAAGCTATTTTCTTCTGACAAAGGTTAGCAGAACTGGACTCGGCGACTTATAATATAATCTATCAAGAGTTCGATTATTGTTTTTATTTTTGGGATTGTTATTTGTAGAGATAATCTCGTTTATTACGAATATTCATTTTTTCACACCAACCAGCTAGATATGATGATATACTAATAATTATGAAATTATATATGTACATGAATTAATTTAATTTATTATCTTATAAAAATGTAAAAGTGTGACGGCTTTTATTTCCGACTTTCGTCTTCCTCTCGCATGGCGGCTCGTGATGTGTGTGTAAGGGATGAAAGCTGATGAATGCTTTTGATTTCAATGTGATTTTATCTTTAATTTCTTGTTCATTTGATTATAAACAGATAATAGATTTAAGTTTTTATTTAACTTCTGAACAAACTAGAGTAAGAGTGAATTGAAAAATGGAATTCATTTTATTGATATTTAATTTTTTTCTAAACGTCTGATGCTATAAACAGTCGTACAAGTCCAAGCAAAACAAATTCCGTATATTTCTCTGTACCAGTAATTACTCCTAAAAACTAAAAAGGAGTCTATTAAAGGGTTTTCCATAACGTTTACGGAATTGAAATCGGGTGCCGCAGTCGTTGTTGCTGCGGATTCCATGGCGAATTTAATTTTTTTGGAATCCGGGATGCAGCGAGTTTCATTCGCAGAATTGCGAGTTTTGTTTGAAGTTTCACAAGGTCTGTTTTTGGGAAGGTTTCCTAAGCTAACTTTATAAAAATACATTGAACCATAGATGAAAGTTAATCAACATTTTGTAAAGTACCTTGAACATGCGGCACTACCGGTTATGTCGATATTGGTATTTCATTGCATTTACACAACAAATAATATTATCATATAATGAATGTACATAAACAATCTTTATTCAGCTCTGATATTATCTTATAATTATTTGTAGTCCACGCACTTAATGTAATCAAACCGTAACACAACGCCTGCAATTCCTGTAGAGGTGCTCTAGGGAATAGAGGATAAACCTATTGCTATTATGTAATCATACATTTTATAGCATTACCACGAGAGTCAAATATGACAAGTAAGGATCAAATCAGCTATATTAATTTTATTTATCGATTATTAATTCTGAAGACGCACATTGATGAAATCATAGTAGTAACAGAAGTATTAATCCACATAAGTTAAGGAGGTTTAATCCACGTATGGTCAGTTTGAAAGTAACTAAATTAATGTATTTGGTTCGTTTCTGCAAACCGTGATCTGCCTTTTATGTTAAGGTTTTACTACAAACGCATTTTTTTCGGTAGGTTACTGTATTTTGTTTCTTACCAAATCGCGCTTGTGCCGGAACTAACTCGTTTGAAAAGGCCAAAAGATTAAAGCTTTTTTGCTGATCAAAGCAAACTCTTTTAACTGTATTTGTTTACGGTTACGCTCAAAAGAATAGGGCCTTTTGTTACAAACATAATGGGTGGGCGATTAAAATATGTTACAAAATATGAAAATACCCTAAATTTACAACATCAAGCCTATAATCCCCAAAAAGGTAGACAAAAGAGTGCAGTACACTCCCATATTTCACCACTTACGTTTACATCTCAATAAAAAATCCTAATATAGGGAGTCAGCCTGTTGCCATACACGGAACACGAATTTGAACTCCGAATCAATATTAGAAATATCTACTAGAAAATACCTTAGAATAATTTAATAGTATGCGACCCAGGATTAGAACCCAAGTAGTCTCAATCAGTAGTCGTACCGCTGTACCTTTATACCTGTGTAGACCTCAGGGTTTTAGGGTTTTACGCTAAAAATAATTTTAACTGGTGCATCGTCTCTCCATAGTGACCAGGTTTATTATAGCAATTTTGAAACGTAAGACTTTAACTTCTTACGATTTTATAACTGTTGAACTCGTACGTACGCGTCGTTAGAAACTTTACGACTACCATTACGAGTAATTAGAAGTTTTCCCAACTGCACTACTATCCAAATACCGTGAATATTGAATTTTTCGCTTCGCCTTTTTCGCCTTTTCACAGAAATATGTTGTTTACCCGATAAACTCGCTGGTTCCATGTAAACGATAAAGTTTAACGTTTGTTATCACGCTTGACAAATTAACGCGGGATTCCTATGATTTCTATAATTCTTTTGGTTTTATTTATTGTTAGTTTAGTCTTATCGTTGTATGTCAGGACCTAAATTCGATGGATTTGATGTGATTTATTGTAGGACTTACAAATACTTGTTAGATACTCTAGCTCTATCAAATTTCAAATAGCAAGTGATCCTTGAAAAAGTTTTATTCAATTATAAATATTAAAAGCTTATTATAAGATATTCAAAAGGCAATAAATCAATAAATATTCAAGGCTATGATCGTTTAATAATAGAGAAATATAATTTAAAAAGATTTACTGCCTCGTTGGTCGTGTTGGTTACAAGTTCGACTGCCGATCGGGAGGTCCCGGGTTCGATTCCCGGGTCGAACACTACAAAAGAATTTTTCTGATTTAGATATTTTGTAGAAAATCTAAATTAAAATTCTAGTAGTGGTTCGGAGTCTGGATATGTGCCCGATGCATGGC
>DWEJ01003340.1:0-10518 GCA_018245835.1 Mysoria sejanus stolli | reverse complement strand
GAATTTCCCTAGGAAATATCTAGACATTTTCTAAATCAGAATATTTCTAAATTAGACAATTTCTAAATCAGAAAAATTCATTTGTAGTGTTCGGCCCGGGAATCGAACCCAGGACCTCCCGATCCGCAGTCGCACTTGCAACCACACGACCAACGAGGCAGTCGACAAATGCAAGTTGTTTTATTTAAAACGCCGTAAAGATAATTGTTAAGAACTTAGAAGTATGATAAAACGGTTTGTTTAATGATACTTTAATGTGACTAAGATTACATAGAGCAGATCTGAAATATTATATCTTATAATAACTGTCTTAAAGTATTATTACAATTTGAAGATTAATACCCGTTGACACCACAACCGCTTTCAGGCAGGTTCTGAATAATAATTTTGTGATTAAACAATATTTTATCAATACCAGTACCAACATTTTTTTGATAATAATTAAAAATATTTATTGGTAACATCCATTACATGTACTTGTGATATACAGCTACTACGTACGTACTAACGATAACGATATTACGTACTAACGATAACGTTCAAAAAAATTCTTTCATTATTAAGAACTGTCATCAATTAAATAAATGTATCCATTTTAAATTGGTAACTCTTAATTTTTTTCATAATTTATAAAGGTTAGTAATTTGAAACAGATGTATGTCTATGTCTATTTCTTACAATTAGTATACATGTCATGGCGTAGCGCTCGCTTTTATTGCGCAAATATCTTAACTTCGTAGCACACTTTACGTAGCGGATAGAGGCTGCTACGGATAATTAAAATTGATAAGAAGTGAAAAAAAATTCAAGAGTCTTTTGTATTTCGGTGACTTTAAAAGTTTTTTTTAAATAAACAAGATCATTTTTAAGTAAATAGGTACAATGTACAGTAATTATTTTTTATATTTTAAGGATCACCTTTGAAGTGACCAATTTTCACTTTTGTATAAAATAATATTTTATATAGTTATATTTTAACTATGTATGGTATCATTATCAAAGAACACATTTACGTTACTTATATTACCATAAAAATAAATCCTGTGAGGATTTTAGTGAATTACTAAAAAGTTGTAATCCTTGATGAAATACACACGAAGCTTTATATTTACAGCCTCAGTGGTAGTATCGGTTCCGGAACTGATTCTAGTTAAGACTTCAGTTCTATTCTTGGGCATCGCATTCGACCTCTTATGCTGTCTGGCATAAATACTTCCTTAGTATTCGGTGTGATCTATGATACATTACTCTTATAATACTAACTAAAATAACATTTCTAATACAATATGGTTACTATAAGTAAAAAAAACAATATAAATCACAATAGAGGAACTTAATTTCAAACTTTTGGTATAAATTTTGTTCTCTTCTCGAACTCTACAACCCTAACTGTTCAAGTTTTATCCGTAAAAAACTGAGAGATAAAGTGTAAATTTTCATTTGACATAAAATCGTATATAAACATTTAATGCAGACTTGAATAGACTCTGATTTAAATAAAACTACATAGTCAATGTAACAAAAATGGTCAATGCACGTTATCCAATGCCGGAGCCTACGCTTGCTCGAAATATTCGTCATAGATGAAAAATTACATTTTTTGTTTAAACGAACATCGCTCATACTATAGTGAAGCTCTCGTTCTTATATACTTATGATATTATTAAGTTTGTCTTGAATATTGGGTATGATAATACTTATCTACAAAATAAAGCTAAGACGGTAGTTGAATTTGATCGAAGCTTGTAAAAAGAACGGTATTGTGAATTGACCTTACAAGTTGGTTTTTTTAACAGAAAACTCATTTTAAAGTGAATGTGCTTTAACGAGATTCGGAAAAAAGTGTTTTAAAATACAGTTTTATGTTTAAAACCTTCGTTTACACTTTGATACTATGAAGGATTTTCATTATTACATTTGTTAGCTTAGGATTTTTATGGTTAGGTTTAATTTTTATTTTAAGTTTTTTACGGTTACGTGAGAGATATGATGTAAATCGGAGTCATTCAAAATGTCGAATTATATAAGTAGTTGAATATTATGCTTATGTCACGGGAACATTTTCAGCACGTAATCACTAAAATATATTCGGCAGATCTTATATCACTGCAGAAATGTATATTCAGCAGGTCTTATGTCATAGCGCCAAGAATCTCTCAACTGTTCTAGAGAATGGTTGAGGCTTGCCCTAGTTGCTTTACAAGTAGCGTTTTAGTTCCGAGTAACAATCGTCAGTGCTCATTACGTCACTTCACATTTTATTAATTCATTCATTAATACTTTTTGTGAGTTTTAAGATACGATATACTATAATGTATGCATGTCTAATCTGTTCTGAGTTGGAATCGAACTTACACTTACTTCGAATGGTAAATTAGGGTTACTAACCGCTCACCCACGAGACTACTTAAGAACTTTTTGAATCTGTGAAAATATTCAAGTTACTGACTCTATAGGTAGTATCACGCTTGTATGTCCTTGAAGAGTTAGGCAGAGGATTGTAGAACCCTCCCACGTTTCTCCAATTTCAATATTAATATTAGGTTATTTTAAATCTACCTTATCTCAAATCAAAGTTTAAAAAGCGAAGTCGCTTTGAATGCAACTTTACACCCGCTAAAGTCTTGGCAAGTTGCCTTTTACATAAATCGGTTTGCGGAAAATGTCTTCCGTTTTAACAATTCCAAAATTTATTAAATCTTCTGCAGCAGCAAGCTACTTCATAAATTAACGAGTAATACATTAAAATGAATGTTATTTCATTGTACACTTTTTTATATGTATTGATAGAGATTGATGGATACAAAAGGTACGCCAGGTCTGTAAGGATAGAGATGTTTGGCACTACATTCTCTGTGTCTAACCCATAGGAAAATTGGGGTGACGATACAATAAAAAATATTGTAATTCTAATATAAGGATGTACGTATTAAGTTGTTGTATTTGATAAATCGTACATACATATGTAGACTACGAAATATCAGACACAGTGTTTTCAAGGATACATACAAAAGACGGTAGTAGGTAATGATCAAGATATTTTCAGTACTTCCAGTTTCATTTCCAACAGAATTACTTAACATCACAAATCGCTTACAATCGGTCTTACCGAGAGATTCTCGGTCCCCATAATTGTCGTAAAATCTCATCAGCCAATGTACCGCTCGCAGGAACAGGCTTCTTCGTAAAGTGCGAAAGACCCACGCCGTAATTTATCATTAGAACAAACGGTTTGACCTTGTCAGGGACACTTTAAAAGTCTTAGGTAAAAAGTTGGATCCGCACTTGGGCAGTATATTGGATAGGACTATATCTTATAAATAAGTTGTTATTTGTATCTAATATTGACGCTCTAATTAGGTGGAGTGAGGATATACTCAAGAGCTGAAGATCAAGCTCAGTGGGATGCGATTTGAGAGGTCTATGTCCAGCAGTGGACGTAAATAGCCTGATGATGATGAGTGAACTGCAGTGAAATAGCTACTTCGTACTCGACGCAGCTAATTCATATTTGCAACTTTATAGAGTTATACAATCGATGAAGTAGCTGTTGATAAACGGCTGCTAATCGAGAAGTCCTACGTTCGATTTCCGGAGCGGGTATTATCGGATCTTTTCAACTTAGAATTTCTATTAGAAGGTCGGAGTCTGAATTTCTGCCCAACATATAACAATAAGCGCACTCCTTATTCTATGAGGAATGAATTAACAGGTACATTATCTGAGTGTGTTGCAATCCTACCCTTCAGAGAATATAGACATGAAGATAATAATGAAATTAATGTAAAATTACATTCATGCAAGGCCAATGTTATTTTCTGTTCTCATCTCATGGCCGTAGCTTTTAATGCTTTGTTTGGAACGTAGTGAATGGAGAAATCAAGTCTTTGCAGACACTTCAAAAATGACATTATAAGCTCCAAGATAAGGATGAATATCACGATTATATTGCGTACATTTGTTGATAGCGCATGTTCATTAAAAGCTTTTGATAATTCGTTTAGTTGCAAAGTGTTTATAGTAAGTAATGTTTGTCCTGATATCATTGTCCAACAAATCACTGTATGTATATGACCAATGATAGAGCTACGATGTTACACGTTTACAGAAAACGTAGTTACGCATTGTTCAAATATTTATATTCCAAGAAAACAGTTCCGTAATAGGTTTGACGTATCAAGACAACAGATTAATAATAATTATTATATAATCACGCAAGGTCCGTTGTGGGATATGCAGAGGGCACTGGCATGAAATACTTGTATCCTTACAGAAATGATTATTCTCTAAATACATAATTAAGCCGTATCCAAAAATATTTAACTCCCGTATCATAGTATTTATATGATCAAGATAATTATGTAAATCTTGGTGTCCGTCTGTACTCGGATTCGCAGTGTACATTATTTTGTCGTTGTTCATTTATTTTTCCTTTGGTTTTTTAATTGGTTTCATTACCGTCATATGTCGGTTCGGATTATTTTTCAACATGTTTGGTTCATAAATCGCAACAGAATCAGCATAAGAACAAGGTATATTACTGTGAGTGCATACTTGAATATCAATACTGCGGGTTTGAACAAATTCCATTTTTTATTTCATTACCGGAATGTATTGTAATTATTATTTAAATGATGGAGTATTAATAAATGCTAACTACTGAAAGGTTCAATTCAAAAGGTTCTTCAATTACTACGTACCTATATATACATGGTTATATAAATTTCCCATGGAAGAAGCATGTGAACCTGCTAGGATCATAGCAAACTTTTTTGCGTGTTCTAAATACATAATCATCTTAGTTTTTTAAATTGCCTTTGAGACTATACAATGTGTAGGTACGTAACAAACAACATTACACCTTTAATTACCGACGCAGACAGAGGAGCTTAGTACACTCCTACGTTTCACCGGTTAAGTTCACGTCCCACCATGGAATAGGTGCTGAACCTATTGGCATACATTCAGAACAACTATATATAAAAAAACCGCGTGTGTGTAGTTCTGCATTTGTAGTTCTGGTATATGTAGTAGTATTTGCAGTTCTGGTAAACCTGTATATGTAAGTACAGTCGGGCATACCGGGCATGTATACAGACTCGGAGTAAACTTGTATTGCTGTGTCATGCTCAGGATGCGAATGTTCGAACCAAATATGTATTACAATATTTTAAATACATGGGCAACAGTACTTCCTAAAAACAAATTTTAATTCACTTACGATTCTACTTTTGGTTCATTATTCATTGAGCTGAGTGCTTTCTTAAAGTTTGTCGCTTGGTTAAATTTCAATTTTCACATCAGAAGCCAATATTCCCTTTGTTATTTATCTCCGCTATAATACGTACATTAATATTTCATGAACCGATATCATTCACGTCACATCCACTCTCTGTAATTATCTTCGGCCACCAAACTTTACCTATTACATATAATTCTGCAATCGTATAATAGATGGCGTGAGTGCTCATATAGAATAAATAATAAAACAATATTTTTTCCTTATTATGAATTTTCATCGAATATAAATTTTGAGTAACATTATATTCATTTTGTTTTATCTTTATTGCTTTTCCAATAAATGGACCTGATGTTCAGTGCCATTTACTACCAATTAACCTTTAGTAATGGCGAGAAATTGTTATAGATATTATACATAAGCATAATTACTATGGATTATTAAACCACCATGGTAGGTCCCTTGCGGGTAGGCAGAGCGCACCGACTCTTGTGCAGCGTCTCGACGTAGCTCATCTGTGTATTCATACATAAAGTATAGATAAAATAGAAAAAAAACTCGAGGCTATTTAATGTGGCTTTTGAAAACGCATCATCACTCAGTTCCAATCTATCCATTGAATCAACTCGACGCTGCAATAAGTGCCGTTGATTGGGTTTCGAAATACGCTATGAATTGTATTTTCAGTCGTCAATTTTTGAATGCATGCTTTATTCGCAGTTTTCAGTGTTGAAATTTTGTTTCTAAGTGTTTTACCGTCAAAATATTGAATATGTTAAGGACGTTAACGTGATTTATATTATTAGTAACGAGTTATATCCGGTTAGTTATATCGAAAGCGTTAATTTTAACCCTGATTAATTGACTTGAATGGATAGAAAAATATTAGATATATTAATACTATGTTTCACTGCCAAGAAAAAGATTGTAGGTTTCATTTCCGTCTGGGTATACATTACAATTTATTTAGTAATCTGTTCTGTGTCTTGGATATTTGTTTTCTTGCCTTTGTGTGAGTCGCTGGGTGAAGTGACGTGATAACGTAAACGTAATTGATGGAACTAGCGAGTGGAGTGACACTACACTTTTCTGCCTAACTATTCGAGGATTACCGGTATAATGTTACGTTTTTTAAAGTGTCTATTCGGTCTAGAACATTTGTAAATACCATTAAACCGGTAACTTTCATCTGGAACGATTTAAAAAATTAGATTTGCTTTTCTGTACAATCTAAAAAGCTTAAACCAGCCGTCTAAAAGCCTGCATTCTGAACAATCAGCACTCCCAAAAAGGAGAATGTTTAAAAATAGACAGGTTTGGTGAAAATAGTACTTTGTAAATATGTTTTCCACGAAGGCGGGTATAAAACTGAATAATAAAAAAATGTTTTGTCATTCGCGTTCGTCGGTTGAATTATAAACGTTATCGCGGTTCGCAAACAAAAGTGTATGTCATTTTACGCGTTGGGGACACAAGACTGGTTGTTGTCTGCAACTTCGCTTGCTTTCCCATGGAACGGGAGTTTTTCCCGTCGTAATAACTATCATAAACAGTTTTTTCCGTCCACTGCTGGAATTGGCTTTCCCTGATGAGTTTCGCGCATAATTGCCATACCGGACATACTGGTTGGGGATCCAAGGGTGGATGTCTGGGGCAAAAAATTCCCATATCATAACTTCATTGGAAATTAAAATAATTAATATTGTAGTTAACAATTTTAATAATTACAATAGTTTTTGCGTAATGATTGAATAGATGAACAGGAATGTCGAAAAAAACTATTTGTTTCAAGATCTGTATCATATATGCTGACTAACATTTAGCAATGAATATTTTTTGTGAACCATTTTCATGTACCGCTAATATTATGTTTATTATTTTATATATTATTAAAAAAACTTACATCACTACTACTCTCCCACGTTCATGACCCAGTATGGAATAGGTGAACCTATTGCCATACGCCAGGCACAAATCCAGCCTTCGTGCTACTATTGTGAATGTGTTATGAGTAGAAAAACCAGTAATACATACATATAAAACCGCAGAGGCCAGGTAGGTTACAACTTTACGTCACTATTAGGCTATTGACGTCAATAGACAAATCATTTGTTTTTGCAAACGATCACAGTAATGCATTTTGTTGACATAAGGCCGTTTTGACTTGAACATACGAGTGATACGAGTAATATGTATGTCATACGATTTATGAGGAAATAATGGTAATGACTTAAGCTTTTAACGTACATAATGTAAGATACGCAATTAACTCACTCGTATTAGGCTTCGTTATGTTCTCCATCATGTTCGTTTAGCGTGTGAATTCTGTTACTTGATGCTCAGTGGACGGCGTGGCACATATTTCCCACTATGGGATGCTAAAAGCATGGAATATCTCGTGACCTGGATGTTTGTTTGTTAAAACCGTAACAAAAACATGCCCTTGTTATTATTGTATGGATTTGGATTTTCAATATGAGTCAAGTTCCAAATAAAAATTTTATGGTCCCTGAGGGCTTTCCGTTTTATTTTCTCATTTGGATTCTTAAAGACGCGCGCAGGTCTATAGCCGATGTAAACGTATTTCACACGTTATATTCCCCTGCTGTAGGGCATTTCGAGTCAGCATTTATTTTAGCGGAAATTTTTATGAGTTATTTTTATGTGATATGTTTTGAAAGCTTCGTTAAAAAGTTATCGCGAGGTTTGAAATTTGTGGGTTTGAAGAAATGAGTCCACACTTTTCCTTCTAACGTATTGTCATTGAAAAAAGGTTTTGTTATTGGACATTCGCCAAAAAGATGATTAGCATCGGCCAATGTAATAATGTTTGAGGTAGATTTATTTCTTGATTTAATTTGTGACAGTGGACAGTATGGTTTCATAAGAGAAGTTTTAACTGATATACTTACAACTCTGTAATCTACTAAAGAAGACATAAGTTACTTTGTACTGTTAAAATCACGTAGGTACATAATTTTGTCTCATAATAAACAATGCAAATCAGAAACGCGAGCTACGATGGTATTCGCACCAGAAACTTCGTAAGCCTTACGTACCTCTATGTTTTACAACTTATCATTATTAATTTTCCAAAACTGTATTCGTAGATATCTTCAATAATCAGACGAATCACTATTATAAATAAATTGAAAGCTAATACAGGCAGTCTATTCTCATCCAAATCGGTATATAGTTGCAATAGTTACAGTATTAGTAGAATATACTATAATGTATCAATATATTAGTATGCTAGAAGAATTTGGTTACGTTCAATAAGCTCTTCAAATTACCGAAAATTTTAAACAGATCCTTTTTATATAAAAGTTGTCCATTTTATTTCTACTGTTTACGCATTTAAATTCAAAAGAAGACAATGTCCTTAACGTAACTGTAATACCTTTCCCTTCAAAATATGAGCAAAATGATGCCATCGGATATTAGGGTCGTGTTCCATAACGACTGTATAAATTACAAGGGAACGGCGTTAATATCTATCATAAAAAAACCCTTAGCTTTCACGTGGTCACAAATAACAAAATTTTTGTACAGCTTAGTAACGCAGGTGTCGATACTTATAAAAGAGTATGTATTTAACCAGCGTTACTACACCTTTGGATTGAATTTAGTGAATTGTAATATGTTTAATTATTTTCAACATATATGAGGGGAGGGATACATAAAACAAAGTTTTTTAAACGTAACATCACTCCTGTAATCTCCGACAAGTTGCGCCTGCAACCAACACGACCAACGAGGCAGTTATTTTAATTTATGCTATAATTTGCTCACAACCTAATTTTGTTTGTAAAAAGGTTTCAATTTTTTTCCTGTGTTATATAAAATGTATGACCCATTTTAAAAACAAAATTTGAAATTTATATATGTCGGTATTAACAAACTTCGCTTAACATTAAATACAATATAAAGATTTTGTACATTTTCACCTGTGACGATGTTTGCCTTCATTTCGTTACTTGTTTGCTGCTTTATGAACGGCTAAAGCTCATGTCAAGGAAATTCTTTCCGGAAGTAATGGACTCATGAAATTTTTATAAGACGATGGAAGCGTTTCAAGCGAGAAGACACGTGACGAATTCTTCTTTCGTTCGCTGCATATCATTTTTATTCTTAGCTGTGGCATATAAATATTCCCCCTAAAGATTTCTGATTTATTGAACACTGTAGTGACTACACGGACAAATCTGATCGCTGCTACACACTGCGTTCAACTTTACATTTAACGTTGACAGAATTTTCTGACATTTTCGGACATGGATCTTCCTGTATCTTACGATCAAATTCAAATTCAAATGCCGTTTATTCAAAAAGTACCTAAGAACACTTCTTGTACGTCAAAATAAAACTGTCACCGCTTCAGCAAATGCCTCGCTAAGCCTAAGAAGGCCTTAAGAAACTCCATTGTGCTATGCATCTTTTAAAATAAATACATGATTATATTATAATATTACAATATGACCTAATTTATTGTGGAGCTGACGTTACACGACACCAACGATGTTTATCATTTAAATATCACGTGCCACTCCGACCATCATATTATTATTATGTTATTTCGCTGTCCTAACATTTCAAGTTTTAAATTATATGGCCGCGCTCAGTCTTCAGCGTGGTCTATTTCCCCATTCTTTAATATTATCACTCGGTTTTCCTGGATTATCATGTCTTAATAACTAACTTTCTTCGAACGCCAGCACCAATTATCCATATCCTTTTCGGGATGGACGTGTTGGCTGCGCGCCAACGGGTCAAGAACGTGGTTATCAATACTCTTATACATATATCGTGAAATGTTTGTAACAAAAAAATTTCATCAAAACGTAATTACTTCATAGGAGTACCAATTTCTCATTATGCATTGATTAAAACTGCAACAAAATATATAGAGAATCTTAAAATATGTGCTTACTTTTGTAATAACATGACTCTTCGGGTTGAAATTTTCGACCACATTGGCAATATTTGCCTTACAATAGTTACGGCTGATGATATACACAGATACTGTTACTATATGAATTTTAATAATGCTATTACTATGGGTACTTTACTATTCTATTCAATTATTGGCAGGAAAATTACAAGCGCGGGTAGAATAATACAAAAGCGGTGGTCCCATATCACGGCCTACTCCATGATACGGGATGCATGACGTGTCCATTAGGGGATCTCTAGATAACGATGCTATTGATAGTGGATTCCTTACCGAAAATAGCGGTATGATACTCTATTACTTCCGATCTTCTATGCATATGCTAATA
>DWEJ01003339.1:0-10519 GCA_018245835.1 Mysoria sejanus stolli | reverse complement strand
TGACATGTACATTTATCACAATTCGACCATTTTTTAATAACACGTCGGTTACTATAGTAACCATACACCTCGAACGCGACCTGCTGAGAGAAATCCGTAATTTCGAACTTACAAAATTAATGATTTTGTTGTACGTAACTTAGTATTGTCTCTTACGATAACCTTAACATTCGAACTTGAAATTTAAGAGAATTGTGGTCGAATTTCGACCAGTAGGCGGCCACTAGTATATATAAACATTTAATTACTTCAGCATAGTTTTGGAAATTATGACACGAAAATAACCTTTATCACAAGGACACAAGCATTGAAATGCAAGATCATTGCGAACATACATATAGTGTCCTGTTAACTATGTACATTAGTATCAGCCAACAACGGATTAATAATGTCCGAGTCGTTTGTCATCCTTAATCGATACAAATGTTACTTAGTAGTTTAATCTTCTGGCTCTAGCCGACTCTATCTGTTAAAAGGATTTGTGCGACCACCCTGTACTGAACTCACTTTGAGTACTGCATTCATTTAAGAGATAAACTGTATGTTATCTGACACAACCATAGTGGAAACACTGTGTTCTTTTATCCTCAGTGATTATTTGCGATTTTACAGTTTTCACCTCAACTTCTTTCATTGCTTAATATCAAAAGAAGTTTAAGATATCTATCTGTGCTTCTGTATGCAAACCGCTCGCAAACCAATGAACCGATTATAAGACAGCTTTACTATTAAAAGCCAGTTTAAGCCAGAGATTTTTGTCATTATAAGTCGAATCTGTGGAGAAATGAATGACTGAATATTATGTGCAATTTATAAATTGTTTTGTAAATTCAACAAGGTTTAACGATATTTTCACCATCTTAAAATAAAAGTAGAAACTTAAATAACACAGTATGAGATCATAGAAAACATTCCAACTTTCCAACATTAATTACTTCAACATCACACTTGATACTACACGGAGACTGTGCTGTGGCGTTTATGACAGATATTGTGCGTGGTTAGACAGTTGGTATACAAAATATACAGATCTGCACAATTTAATTGTAAGAGACGTTAGCTACAGAACCAACAGATTATTCATAGTTAAAACTATACATCGCGTCTGTTATCCCTAAAGCGTACCCCAAAGGCATAGGAAGAGGTATGCAGTACTCGCCCACGTTTCACCAGATACGTTTAAGTCCCAACATGGAAGAGAGGATGATTTTATTTTCGTACACCGACGTATATAAGCATATGTATATGTGATAAAACAAGGGTATTTATATATGTGGGCAGAAATGAAAGCCTATAGGCGTAGTATAATCATTGCGAACGCAGACGGTGTCGGGGTGCTAGAAATTAGATCGGCGCCAACGCCCACTGACGACTGCCAAAAGTTACACGGAAAATCACCCCAGTATCTCGTCGCGGTGTGTTTTATGACTGATACCCGATGTACATTAAAACAGTGAGTGGACGTGGGACTGCCTGGAGTTTGATATCATGTTTTATTCTATGTAACTTGGCTTACTTATACTGTTAATCATACAATACATTATTTGATTTCCGACACTGGACTAACAAGCCAATCAAATATACACTTAAAAATAAAAGCTGTTGACTTATTATTGATTGATAATATTTCCAGAAAATCGCCGTCCTACGCCGTGATAACGCTACTTATATTTAGCCCGAAAAAGTTCTACGGCGTAGAACATAACATCGCTACGAAAATACTATGGAGTATTTCATCGATTTAAATATAATAGTCGTCACAGACGAAGCTCTAAGATATATCTTAACAAGACATCACGTAACTTCATGCCTGTAATCCCCGAAGAGGTAGACAGACGAATGCAGAACACTCCCACGTTTCACCAGTTACGTTTATGTCCCACTATGGAATAGGTGGTGAGCCTATTGCCATGCATCAGGCACCTATACTTTATACCTACCTCCGCCCCGACCTTTATTTGACAATTATATTTATTATTTAGCAAAATAGAAACTCAATTTATTAATCAGTTGAACATTTCCTAAATGAATTTTACTAATTTGTCACAAACCCGTCAAGAGGCTTACGTTTTACACTGAACAAGGTATTAAACCTAAAATTGTTTATAAACGTTCATTTTAAAATAATGTAACGAATTTCTAACAGATAACTTGGAAACCAATCAATGTTTTTCTTTTGGTTAGGTCTAGGTTATTTTAAATCACCTTATTCGATTAGTAATTTCACGCCCTATTCCATTGTGGGACGTAAAATGTATCTGATTAACCGTGGAAGAGTGGATAATACACTCCTCGAGCCATCCCTTTGGGGGCATACAGACGTGATATTATTTATGTTACATTACCTATACAATAAATTTCAATAAAGGTGCGTCATAATGTGTGAATATAATAACGTAGTTTTAGTATTTAAAAAATCCCCTTTTCTATTGAAGCCTAATCATCGTACTAACCTAATGACGTCCAGGCGTCAAGGACGAAACCCCAAGTGTCACGCGTGACCCGCCATGTCAGTAATGATACGTGTCATAAAAAGCGTGATGTACCATCACTCACTTCCCCAAGGCATTTGTCAGCGAGTGATGGGTGACGTGAATGACGACGCTGTCACATAATCACAGAACCAACAATACGTAGAAATAGCAACGTTGGTCCGGTATTGGGACGAAATTTACAAGGTTTTTCGTTGTAACGATACACGTTATAACGATACGAATCCTCTGAAATAATATTTTCACGTATCTCCTCATTTAAGGATATAACAATTCTTAGTGAATATCTCTGTACTAGTTTTTTTTTTGTTGTAGTTATACGTTTGGATGAAATACATTTTGGAAACACATTGTATGACAATTTATTGCTGCCCCTGATTCTCAAGGTCTAAGTTTACTCGAATCAAAGACTAATTACAATCATATTGACATCGTACAGAACGAATTAAAAGCGACACTTCGCAGAATCTAGAGAATTACCAGATCTAAATTACAGGGCTGACTGCTTCGTTGGTCGAGTTACAAATGTGACTGCTGATCGAGTGGTCCTGGGTTAAAACCCAGGGTCGAGTGCTATTGGATTTTAAAATTACAAGTTAAATTTTTTTAATAGTCGCTCAGTCTGACAGTTGACTAAAAGTAACTAGTGGACTACACTTGGCTTACCTATTCGGGAATCACAGACTTGATATTACGTTTTTAAATCATAGGAACAAAATATTCTCCTCTCATTGATTTGAAATTATAATCTTGGAAAAAATATAGATACCAATATATCGTGATCAAGAAATTTACAATAATCGACTACGCTTGCTAAACTATTACAAGTGGCAAGGAACGTTTAACGGTAAGGAAAATACTTAGTCAATATATTCGCTTACTACAAAAATGTTTCATATTTTTTTTAGGAATATGCTTAAGTCATTTCTACTCGATATTAGCTCTGTAGTTATGACGAAGCAGTACAGTAGTGACGTGTCAGTAATTAGTGACGCGAATGAAAGTATTTCGGTCAGTTACATATGTTTAATGTAACGTTAAAGCGGCTGACATTGCCACATTGACTGATATAACTCAGCTAATATTAAGACATTGTCAATAAAAAGTCATGGGGAATCTCCTGACATTATGGACATTACAAAAAATTTTCTGTTGCTTTAAATTGATATTAATCAAGGTGAATCACGTATTCAAAACAAACTTGAGACACCGTGTGTTAGATGTAATTGTGTCAAACTAAAAGGCAAATCTTGGTCGTCATCTTTTTTAATTCCCCTGCCCCCCAGAGATAAGACCTGTCTCAACGTATGCATACACTTGCTTCTCTACTAATCTCATCTCGGTTCAATCATAGCTTAGATTAAAAAATCACATGGAATTTAATCGCGTGAGCACTGAAAATTCGCATGTAAAGTAATTCTGCCGAAAACACATATGGAATAAATGAAAGAAAAACAATCAGTGCGACGTAACGAAAAATACGCATTAAATTAAATTGCTATATTATTACAATATAAAAATGAGTTTTAATTGAGCCACTGCTATTATTTTATTGATGTTACGAGTCTCTTTTCTAGTCTATTATGTTTGCTGTACTTAATAACTAACGGGCAAACGGTCGATCGTGAAAGTTTCATTTTAAGCTGCCGTTAGGGAAGCCATCTGAATTCTCTTGAGACTAGACACGCCAACTTCTAACTAAATGATGTTATACATAACATAAATATAACGTTATGCATGTATTTCCCCAAAAGGTTAGGCAGAGGACTATTTCGATGCGTTAGATAATAGTGTTATTTACGCCTGCTTTTCTTTTCAATGTCATTCATATAATTATTTGTTTACAATTTATTGTTGCTATCTATACAGTTCAAATGAGATAGTTTACATGAATTTCTGTTTGATGTTGATCTGTAGATAATGTCTCTATGCCTGAAATAGACGCATAGAACATAAATGAGTATTAACCCTTTTGCATTGGCAAATGTAAGCTATATAATTAATAGATACAAATCAAAATATTATCTATTATCATTTTACACAAATATATATTTTATTGTTCTATGATTACTGCCTTAACGACAGTAATCAGAGCACAATAAAATCGACTAGGAGGACTATCGTATACTGCCTTATTGAATTGTACATTTAAACTAAATTGTACAACTAAAGGCATTGATGTAACACAAAGGTTGTAACATCCCTGTTATTAATGAATGAATGAATGAATAATACGCGGGCGGCGTGGGCGGGCGGATTTGTTGCCTGGGCAGTTGCCCAGTTCGAAGTTATAAGGAGCTTTACATCAGCCTATCGACGATACTTTTAATGTTTATTTATCGCCAATACTTTATTTTATACACTGTTATGGCACTTTAACATAGTAAATAATATTACATGCATATTTTGTAACATGAAGAGGAGAGGAATATCAGGATCAGTATCAGTCGCCAGCGCCCCGTAAGATGCTGGATTCGATTAAAATACCTGTATCTTTTATTACTTTTTTTTTCTATCTGTTGTAAGATTTTTTGTCTGTTGCAATCAGCTATAAGTTATTTAATTTTGTTTGGATTTTAATTCAGTTCAAAATTGTTTAGGTACCTATACGAGTATATTAATTCCGCTTTTTGTATATTGTCCCTGAGAAAATTCAATTCTGGTTGCATTAAAGAAAATGTTTACTGTTACTTCGATAAAAACCAATATAATTGATATATGAAATTACGACGTTTTAGTGGTTTCACTGTGATAGTCCGATGCTTCACTCGCCACGTTGCCCCAATGAAAGTATGTTCCTTGGTGAAAACATACAACGGTAAACACATACCCTTTCTTCGGCGAGGTGTCTTACCTGGAAAAGAAAGAGATAATTATAATTAATTTTCGAGTGTCTTTGAACATAAATTTATCATAATAATGTAGCTTTATAAAATATGAATTCCATCGATAATATAACAACTAATTAAAAAAAAATTCCACTCATACGGTCATCTGATCAAAAACAGCATCCGTGCCACAATTACTAAACAGTTGATAAACTATGTAAATATGTACCTTTCTAAATGCCCATTTATATAAAATTCCAGTACGAAGAAGCTATAAATTAAGCAAACTCATAGTAATACGTTACGCAGACATCGTAATAAAAATAAACCATCAATTAACATGGGCACATTTTGTTAGGTGCATAATATATTTACTACTTCATTAGGTATCGTGGGATGACGACGTAGATCAATAAAATTTAAGTTATTTTACAATGACGCCGCACATTCGTAATTAGAATGTGTTCGAAAATATTTTTTTGAAGGTTTTATACATTCGCATTGTATTTTTATAATCATTATTAATATGTTTTTTATATACACTTTAGCATATCATAACAAGAACGTACATTTTCGTACATCATAACATGTTCCATACCAAAGATTAGTGTTTATTTTAACAATAGTAAATTTACTAAAAACACTTTAGACGTAATAAATAAACCCTTTACATTTCTGCGAAAAGTTTTCTAACGTGTGTGAACGACCCGTATGTAGAGACGACTAATCAGCCCTAAGAAACAGTAAAGCGTCTGTAACATATTTCAAACAGAACATTAAACTGTTTTAACAACAATTGCGTTATGGTATAAATTTGTGTATCGGTGGAGATATTACTTCGAGCCACATGCATGTTCTACCACATATAGGTCAAGAATACATTAATAAATCCAAACTATGTATATAACAAGTTTCCGAATTGCTTACAAGTAATCGCATCATGTTACGCTTATATCCCTATGTAGAGGTTAGCAGAGAAGTGTAGTACTGCCATTTTCACCAGTACACCCAATAGCTGGTGAGTCTATGGCCGTACACCGGGCAACAAAGACAATGAAACAGTTAATAATAATAATTATAGAATAATCACACATTCCCAATATTGCGGTGTTGTATCGATTACACTATTCGGTTAACCGCTCAATATTCGGTGACGACCGCATTGCGCAAACGCAGCGTACGTGCGTTATGTACAAACTGAACTTAGATGTGTATTTTCGAATTGTATGACTTGTCTGAGATCTGTATGAGGTCTTTTTAAGAGTCCCCGCCGCGAGTTCAGTGCGATCTGAATCTAAGAACTCATTCGCAAAATATTTTATAGTAATACTAGGTGTACTCGCGGCTTCGCCTGCATGGAAATCAGTATGTCACAAAGTTTTTCCCCCGTGAATACCGACCTCGTGGGAATTCTATAGAAAAAAGAAAAAAAAATTCATAGAGAAAAGAAAAAAATTAAATACCAAAAAACATGAGCAGGCCAGCTAAGGGTGAAACCCGAGGGGCGCAACGCGGACGCCAGCTCGGCATATCCTACTCACTTGTACTTGATATTTTGGACAATTCATAGAATATTATAGAATTATAATTCATAGAATTATAATTCATAGAATTATAATATAGTATAAGCTATATTATCGTACAATTTCATTAAAATCCATTTAGTAGTTTTTACGTCAATGAGTAACAAACATCCATCCATACAAACTTTCGCGTTTATAATATTATATAAAAAAATATAAAATAAAATATAAATATAATATATAATATTATAATAATAGGAAGGATAATAGGATATATTTTTAAATAATTAGAGACTTCTAATTATCTCATCGGTCAGTATCTGAACCATTTGGACAAGATAAGTGAAGAATATTCATACGAAAAAATCAACAATCTCCAACCTAACACTGTTTACGATCCTATATAATTTTGATATTAACATATTCATTTAAACTTTTGTTTCAAATATGTCCCACATGCATTTATTATAATTTACTTGATTGTCCAGTTTGTTGTACAGCACAAGTTATTTGTTACAAGGTGAAACATTAATAAAATTGTGTATATTTGCAATGCACACTGACAGATTTTTATACTATATAATATAACCACGTCTTTAAACCCTCTAAAGGTAGGCAGGGGAGTATACTATGCAAAAGATGAATCCATGGCCATATACCAACTCCATGTGGTCCACTACGCTTCCCAGGTTGTAACTCCTGGGACGCAAGGTAGAGATCTAGAGTACCAATCTGTCACTGCCTTATACCCTGTTAACTGGAATCAAAGTGCTAAACGAATTTCCATAATTTAACTAATGACTAATTAGATAGAAATTAACTAAACACTAATGACCCACCTCGTCGTCCTTGGGTGCATTGTTATTCGATCAATCCGATAATCGATTCAATGCAATATACTTATATCGACAACGTAAACGAAGCGAAATACATATATACAATTTAAAGTAACGTAACATCACGCCTGTAATCCACGAAGAGGTAGGCAGAGGAATGCAGAACACTCCAATGTTTCACCAGTTACGTTTACGTACCACTAAAGAATCGGTGAACCTATTGCCATACCAGCCATATGTCCAGACTCCGAGCCACTAATAGAAAATTTAAATTAGGTAAATGTAATAGTGTCCGACTCGGGAATTTTACTCAGGACCTCCCGATCGGCAGTCGTACGACCGACATGACCAACGAGGCAGGCATATACAATTTACGATATATAGAATTGTTAACAAATAGCAAAATATACATTTGAATTAATAATTTCTTGCTCTCAAGCCGGTATTGTAACCAAACTTGTAATAAACGTTAAATATTAATTCACGTCTATAAACCCGCACGAGGAAAGCAGAGCTAAACTTGGCGTATTAATTTTAATGCAAATCTCGATAATTTTTCTTCTGCTCCTATGTCCGCTATCGAGAGGGTTGGCAAGTCGTTAAAAAATATTTGTTAGTTTAATTTGTAACAAACCTCACAAATATACAGATAATTTTCTATGCAAACAGATATATTATTATATAATACATATCAAATTCCTCTGCTAGACACAGATCTCTGAAGATTTCTGAAAATATAGTTTAACATGCTGGCCAAGTGCGGGTTAGCAGACTTCACACGACATAGAGCGATACCAAGGAGAATTCTGACGAGTCCAAGTCTCCTTGCGATATTATCATTCAGCATTAAAGCAGTGATACTCGATTTTAAAACAAAGGTGACTTCGTTAAGAAGTACGGGCTAGGATTTTACTTGGGAATCAAACCCTTAACAATATACATTTCATTGAAATAGTTAATTTTATAGCAGTGTTATGGACGAAAGTTTATTATACTATCAAATTTACTTCCTTCTGGCAACCCTACCGTAATATCCTCGTAGTAGTACACTTTGGTATTATGAAATCGTCTTTTTGTAAACAAGTTCTTTGTCCACTGCAACACTTTTATTGTATCTTATTGTAACGCAATAAAGCTCATTTTAATGCGCTGCTTTTATGACGTAAGTAGGAAAAGTTTTATTACCAGCCCCGGTCACTTTATAGTTCTTTTAGGGGTCATTCTGTCGATCCGCGGTCAGATATAAAATTTCATAGCGACGTGTTTATACGATTTAGTTGATTCTTTATTAATTTAACTACCTCCTTGCATCTGACAGGTGTGCAACCCTTGACAAATCTTACTGTAATGCCGAATGGTTCTTTTATCCTTTAGAACACTTAGAAAAGAGGATTAAAATCTTTGTAGCATACCAGCATAATAAAAAATCAATGATAATACTTTGGAATAAAGGTTCACGCAAACATCTGATTCCAAACAGGCATTTAAATACTTTTTAACAATAAAATAATTGACACCCGCTAATCGCACGTCAGTTCATTGATTTGGACAGACCTTTATTCATGGTACGAAACATTTTAGCGTATCACTTAGCGTTTGTGTATCGAATGGCTACAAATGGTCCATTCGGCTAAGAGTTTCCAAACGAGAACCGTAGTAGGTATGTACGCAAGAACTGCCAGTTTATGATATGAGCTATAAAATCATATGTGCGTCCTACGCGGTCCTATGTGTTTATGATATATTGTGTTCACAATAAGCTTCGCAAGGCAAATTATTTTCATTGCCGTAAATAAAATAGTTGTGGCAAATTTTCAAAGTATTGCTGTATTATAGACGATAGGTTACGCAGTCGATCGCGGATGTTACTTATCTATCGTTAGAAATTATCTATCGTTAGTAATTATCTATCGTTAAACCTCGTCTGTTTTTGGTCGGTTTGGAAATATCTAAGAGAGATATTTGTTAATATTAATATCCGGTGTTTCTACAAAAGCGTTTTAGAGCATTATATAGCACGCTTCAAATGCCCTACATTCAGCGAAGTGTCGTATACTGAATAGGCTAGCTTTCGGCCAGTCTTGCCTGAAGGAATGCAATGATGTGGCCTATGGTGTAACAAACTAGCCTAGAAAATGCCTCTTCACATGGAATTTGAAGAGGCCCAGGTTGTACTTAGTCGGAAAACATAGACGCAACCAAGGAATTCCAATCCTTGGACGTCCGAATCAAAGAGCTGTTAAAATTTAATCAAGGTTAATAAGGATTAAAATAAAAGCTGATAGAATAGTTTAATACTGGTGCCTTGAAAACATACGACACGTTAACAACACACAACAGCATTCCTTATCAATGTGACGATTTGCGTCTATATGTTTACACAATATATTTTTATAAACTTTTGAACATTATCTAAAAATAACTCCGACCAGACACCGAACACAATGTTACCGAAATGGCGAATTGTAACTCAATAAGAATATATGAAATTTCTCGTCCGCGGGCCTGTCAAAGCGGTCGCAACGAAGAAAACAGCTTTTATGTTTAATAAATTGATTTTGTGACAGTAATTCGTTTTCATCCTACGTGATTTTAATCTTTCATCTCTTATTATTTTGCTAATATTTATTAACAAGAGTTACCGATACCGACCCTTTTATCGTTCCACTGCTGGAACATGGTTCTCCTCTCAGAATGAGAGCGTTAAGACTATAGTCTGCCACGCTGGTCAAGTGCGGGTTGGCAGACTTCACACGCCTAATAGAACTTTTTTTTTTGAAAACCCCAAGGTATGCAGGTTTCCTCACGATGTTTTCCTTCACCGTAATAGCAAGTGTTAT
>DWEJ01003338.1:0-10520 GCA_018245835.1 Mysoria sejanus stolli | reverse complement strand
TAGCCGGTGAAACGTGGGAATGTTCTGCATTCCTCTGCCTACCTCTTCGGGGATTACAGGCGTGAAGTTACGTTTAAAATTCAATCGAGTCTACGTGAATATGTCCTTAAATGTTGTATTAATAGAGCAGACACTTTGTCGCTGTTTAATCCTATTGGGAAGCTGAGAAGTAATTTCGAAAGTTCGGACAGCTGATTCATATACGGTTTTCAGTCATAGTCTTGAGCACGTTTTCTCATAGCAATCAAAAGTAGGTACGAAAATTAACTGGAGTTTCAATTAATCGTTTCTTTATACCACATATGTATTTATAACAGTATTATTATTTGTGTCATAGAAACAATTGGACCATGATATATTATTATACTATAACTTCGGATTGCTTACAGGATAGATAAGTAGCATAAAAAGGCAAATATGTTTATTCTTACAGACCTCATGTGTTTTTGCTACAATGATGACACGCTTCACACATACGCTGGTATCGGAGACTGGATTGCTCATAACTCATTATCAGACCTATTGAGGCAAGATAGCTGAGTCTTGCAATCTAAATAACGTCCAAATTCTAATTCGTCACCGAATAACGTGACATCGAGATATGTTCAATCGATTTTAGAAGATTAGCCACTCATAAAGCCGAATGGTTTATATTGGCGGGAGTGAAGTTTGTAATGTCATGTCGAAGTTTAACTTGGCACTCTTCATCTCGAGGGCTGCTAACTCCCGCTCCATAAAAACTAATGGCGACTCGTTTAACGATCCGCCCTGTGTAGGCGGAGTCAAAGTTTTCTGGGTAATTGTGCACTTCACCTCATTCTTCAAGACGGCCTGTTACACAAAGTTTCAAAATCGCCACCAAACTATACAGAATGGACAATTTGCTCCCATTTCATTTTCTTCCGCCACTTGAGAAATACTTATTCGAATAATGTTATTCTCTATCAACGATAGATATAAGGCTGGTAAAAATTTATTTATTGTGAACCAATATTTTGGTTACAAAGGGTGGGCTTCAATTATAATGACATTTTCTAAAAGACAACTTAGGCAATGAATAAGAAAATGCGGAAGGCAGAACAAAGCCATTACGTGTTACTAATAATTTCTTACACATATACATACAATTGATTTGTTTGAATAGCACTTAGGTATTTTTTTAAATAAAGATAGCCTAGCGTTCGACCACAATCTCAATTGATAAACGCGTTGGTATCCAAGACGCAGAGCGCTTGTCTAGAAACTGTCTATTCGCTGTTGTGTATTTAGATCTGGGGTATTATAAGCTTTCCTCCAAGTACTAAATATTTCAAATGACTCTGACTGACTCTAAGCAGTCGTGAGGAAATAAATGGGAATAATAAACTTGCAAAAATCTGTAACAAGTCCACCACTATAGTAAAGACGTTACCGCGATGTGGTGATACATGGAAACCGCTTGCCAGGACTATCGTACCATTGGCGGTCAGCCAGCGTTTTCTGCAACAACCACTATGAGCACTGTTACGAGTAAAATGACTACAATTCCTACTACATCGAATATTCAGTTTATTAATGTCATATTAATTTCAAACTGTATTTTCCCGAAAAGAGTGTAACACCAGTTATGTTCACTTTTCACCAGTTACGTTTACGGCTTACTATGAAGAAGAACAAGATCAAAAGAATAATACGTACGTACATATCTTCATACTAGGTCTGTACTGGATAAACAGAAAGCACTGAGTGCCAAATATTAATGAGACTCATATAACAGATATTTCAATAATTAATACAAGATTACATCCTATAAGTATAAACAGTCATTCAACAGACTTGAGTCCCAAGAATATTCACCAGCAACATGGCTACCTTTTGCTCACAGCTAACGTTATTTAATTTTAACACTTTCTTATTGTCATTTTCAATAACTTACTATATATTCTGATTGTTTTTAACTATTAAATACCAAATCGAAAGCATTAATAATTCATTAAATAAATAATAGTATAAAAAACTAAAAAAAACACGCTTTTTTTGCTAATCGAACTAAAAATTAGAAAATAATTGAATCGTCTCAAAATTAAATTATAATAAATTTTAAGTCATTAACAGAATGATCCAATTCAGAGTAAAAAGAGTGGGATGCTTGATATATTTTTTCATATTAGGTACAATCATTCTATTGGCAACTAACAGCTAGGATACACAGTTACGATAAAAGGTTACATACATATTTAAGCTCCAATTAACTCATAATAATTACATTTAGAACGTGTTATAAGACAGGGAGACAGGCAGTATCAAGCCGCCCCACAGTCGCGCCAGGATTGTCCTCCGATTGGCCGGCTGCCAACTCTCTACGCCCGGTCTACTGGAGTTGCCGTTCTGGGGAAAATTATAACGAGTGCAATAACATTGAACACGTACAATTTATTCCTGTTTCATCGACGTCAATATCAGAAATAAGTAGGTTACGTATGTCAGAGTTCTCTACGAATAAAATAAGTCGATGATGTTATACATGTTTGTATTAAATAAAGGATGAGACAAACAAAAAAGGGCCACCGGAGGGTCACTATCGCCATGGTAACCGTTCGATGAACATTGGCGACAGAGAAATCAATGGCGTTCCTATTAAAGGGGGTTCCTAAAGCGGATGTCATGCATAAATGTAAGAAAACCTTATAAATTAAAGGACAGATACATTGTAATTAGAGAAAGAGACTTTGTTATGTTTGAGTTTTTAAGATTGCCAACTCGCACTTGGCCAGTGTGGCAGACTGTGGGTTCTATCCTTATTCAGCGAGAGACCCTGTTTTTAGGTGTGGAGACAATAAGAAATACTGAAAATAATGAATTAGAAGCCATTTTAGAAAATTTTATACACGAAATTGAAGAAAAAAATCCCAAATTAAGATTTTACGATTACAAAAACTTTTAATGTTTAATATGATGCTTGAAAATTTGCCTAAGTGTTACACACGGTAAGAGCTATGTGGTAATATGTTTGTGGGTATATATTAATGTTTCTAGGGTTCGCCCTCGAGAGACTTTTAGGCGTCCTCGGTGAGGTTCAAGCATGTTCAATGGCCCTACGGAGGGCGCATTCCGCCGCGTCAGAACAGCGATAAGTACAGGAAACGCTGAGCGGTCTTCGAACCTCAAGATGCCATCGAGACAGCGCTGTGTTACTATCATACTTAATTTTTATTGCAATATCATACATTACGTTACATATAAAAGCATAGAATTGACAGTGTTATCGACAAAAAAAGAAAAAATGAACTTTCCATTTAGTAAAAAAATAGAACTTTATTACAATTATAACATACGTAACTGCACGCCTGTAATCCCGAAGAGGTAGGCAGAGGAATGCAGAACAGTCCCCCCACGTTTCACCAGTTAGGTTTACGTCCCACTATGGAATCGGTGGTGAACCTATTGCCATGTATCGGGCACATATCCAAACTCCAAACCACTAGGTAGAAAATCTTAAAAAAAATTGTAGTGTTCGACCCAGGACCTCCCGATCGGCAGTCGCACTTACAACCAACACGACCAAAGACATACGCATAATAAAAATGATCTACAGGTCGTTGTTGCACTGCAACAATTAATGGACTTCGATGAAACCGTGTATAATAGCAAAAAAATTGAACATTTTGATTTTATTATAAATCAAACTTATAAATAAAGTAAATTAGCGTATATCAATAGACTCACCGGTTACATGGGACGTATACCTGCATACTCCTCTACATATCCCTTCAGGGAAATACAAGAACAGGCGTGATGTCATGTTAAAAATAATAGTAGTTTGTAAAAGAAAATTGTAAAATAAATTATTTGTTATACTAACTCCACAATATTAAATATACTTTTATGCTGAAGACAGGCAACCCGTGCGTGAAACAGTCGTGGGAACGGAGCGGAACAATGTTCAATTATACTCCGTCTTGTTACATTGAACACTTTATTTCACTTTTAAAATAAATTTTAAAATAAATTTAAATATTAATTAATAGTGTAAAAATAAACTATCAAAGTTACATTCGTAATATACATAGCATAGCACTAATTAAAGACAAAAATATTTTTTTATTTGTGCTATAATTCTAAGTTTTTCTTTTACTAAATATTAAAATAAGATTATTTTTTTATAAAGCTTTAAATGGAATTTATTTGCAACGGATTATTTAAAATTTTTATATTCACAAGTAATACTTTAAAATACGAGTAGATTTGCCAGTAATAAGTCTTAGAGTTACTGTAGTGGACAGCTATGGAATAGTACTCAAGAAAGGCGTAGACTGAGCGATTTAATATTTTCTGCAAGCGAAAGTTTGTTCACAGATGCCACTTGGAATAGCAATGAGTCGAGCGGACATGTCAGTACTTATTTACTTTCCCGCTAATGGGTCAAAATGAAGCAAAAAAATCCAAACACATTCACATTAAAGACCGAACGTTTGCCTCAATGGATTTCATTGTCCAAACATTTTATACCCATTCAATATTAAACACACGCCCCTTTTGTTCGTAAATAAAACGCCTGAACGTTCCCATATCTCATAGAATTATGAAGTCGTACTGTTCTAGATTCCATAGTGTTTTAAGCTGAGTGAAATTGGTTTGTATTGATAGGATGTATTTGGAGCTCTATAATCCTTTCCTTACTCGCATGCCAAGTGTGAGGACGAGCACGAACCCCAATGTATTTACGTTAAACATAACTAAAAAACGATAATCACACTTAAAGACAGTTTTCGTGATATTAGCTGAGTAAATCAAAATTGCGGACTTAAGAGTAACTTAAAAAAAAACTTCATTACTTAATTTAAAAAAAAGTGTAACATTTAGTTCAATTATACAATAAAAGACCGGTTCCATTATTATATTATTATACATTTAATATAATAAAACAAAAACAAATTGTTCATGATAGCAAAAAGCTCACCCACGTATTCCATAGTGAGACGTAAACGTAACTGGTGAAGTGTCCTACATTCCTCTACCTACCTCTTCGGGGATTATAGCTTGATATTAATTTTTAAGATTGTTAATTAATATAAGTAAGAAAAAAAAACAAAATTGTATGAAAAAGCTCAAAAATATTTAAGTAATATACTCGTACACTTTAAAAACAATTATTAAACCGGTCATCTACTTTCCATTGAAATTTCTACTGAACAACACATCCCACGTCATGCTTGCTGACACAATTTGCAAATGAATTTCTTGTGTGCTTTAAGTTTGCGATCAGTCAGTGAAAGCTAAATACTTTTACGACTGCGTATTACACAGTTATTATTAGAAGCTAAATGTAACGTCTGTTTCACACATGCTATATATTGTACCTAACGTGTTTCACAAATGGTGAATAATGCAACATGTGTTTTACACGTATTGGCAATTGTCGTAACATTGACATTAATAAGTAAAGAACAAAACAAAATAGAATAGGCACTTCCTAGACAACCGTACTGCGTGCTGCGTGCTGAACTGTATCTCGCTTTCCATCAGACAAGGTTGCAGTCAAACGGGAGCCTATGGCTAAATTAAAAAAACCGTCAAATGAGTTTCACTGAATTTCATTCAAAATTTTATATTGATTGAAAAATCAATGAAATGATTCAATTGCGTGATCTACCACTATTTAAAAATTATTTTTTAATGTTACATTTAAATATATATATTTATATATTCGTATACATACGAAACTATTATAACCTATAAGAAAATTTTTGTTTGTTCTAACTCAATCTACTACTATTATTTGGCAAAAGTGACAATTATTATAACAATAATAATGTAGAAATAAAATTTCACAGAACCTCGTAATTATCATATATCATTCATACATAACTTCACGCCACGCCCCTTACAGGGTAAGCAGAGAGCACGGAGTGCCAAATATCCCTTCCACATTCATCACTCTCTTAAATCAAACATGCTGGTAGCGGGTTCTAACTCCACCATCAATATTAAGTATATCATATCACGGCTTTTTAAAAGCCTCTATATCGAAAAATTAAGTACAGATAAACCATAATTCAGTTACAGCTAACAAGAAGCGGGATTGAAGAAAAAAAAAAGAATATTAAAAAGAAAGTAACAAGATTAAAAAAGGGATAAAAAGATTAAAAAGCAAATACAAAGAAATGAAATAAAACAATTTAAAAGGAAATGTGTATGTCACAAAGCAACAACTTGCTTGGCGACATCAACAGATTCGTCCGGGCGCAGCTGCCGCCTGGGACGAAGCCGCCGCGCCGCCCGCCCGCGACCACTCTAGACGTCAATTACTGTCAACTTGTCACACTTTCAACCAACATCTCGATATTTCATCACTCATTCACTTGACGTTTCGTTGGTACGCGTCTTTGCCTGTCTTTGCTCATTATCATTAACATTGTCAAGCTATTAGTCTTTCGGTGTTACGGTATGGACAGAGGGTAATAATAATAATAATAATATCCTTTATTGTACACCATAAAAAAAATGTTAGAGGATAGAGAACCTTAAACGTAAAAATGTACAAAAGGCGGCCTCATCGCTATCTAGCGATCTCTTCCAGACAACATTTTGGCTGAAACAAGAAAAGAGATCACTAAAAGTTTTATGGTAGGTGCACATAACTTATATAATACATATATATAGACAGATAACGAATAATTGCGGAGAGTAGGGACAGTTGCGAAGATTGAGAAGGCCAGAGAAGAACAGTATAGAAATGAGAAGATTAAAGGCCAAGATAATACTTTTTAACTTGTTTTTTAAAAATAGATATGTTATCACAGCGTCTGATAGGGCAAGGAATTCCAAAGATGTACAGCATATGTAGCAAAAGATTTTTTATAAAATGTAGAAGAATGAAGAGGAGTAGAAAGGGCAAGATTGGTACTAGATCGTAAGGAAAGGCTGTGAGTGTTACTAATAAATACAAAGCGTTCTGTTAGATAGAGAGGAGTTGATGGATTAAACAATATAGCATACAAAAGAGAAAGAATATGTAAATTCCGGCGGAAGCGGATAGGGAGCCACTTGAGATAATTGCGATATAGAGAAATGTGGTCATATTTACGTAGGTAGGGTACCTACCTAGTTTCATATATCTGTATCGTTGCAAGGTTTTCGAGCTTCTTTCACTCCATTCCACCTCACTTGGTGACTTACTAGCGTGATGTTATTATGTTACTCACCAATTAAAGCTTTGCTTGAATCACTATTGCAACTCAATAAATATTCTGTTACTGTAACAGACCTATAGAAAATATACATACATGTATATACTTTGTTCACATTAACCCAGGAATTATTGTTTGAAATCTAGACGTCGAATCGCTGCGTCCACGCCAAAAACTGTATTCGATTTACATCAACCAATCAACCGTGATGGAATTGATTAATTATAATTATAATGCTTGTGAACTGTGGTTAATTGAATCTAATTACATTTTAAACATGCCTATTCGTGTTACATATGAGTGCATGTCGCATTTATTTAATTTTTTGTCCCAAGCGAATACAACTAATTATTTCATAAGCCATTGGACCGTCGATTTGTATGTACGAGTTCATTGGGGAGGAATTAGAAAGCGCATAACAATAAAACTTGTTTTTCTTTTCGATAAACTTGAATGACCAATTCTCTTGGCCAATGTCATAGTTGTATGCATTTATTTAGTGTGATTCAGATTTATAAAATTTAGTATGACAGTTGTTACTAAAATAGGGCAATAACATTATCATGTACGTCTTCATGAGCTGTGATACTTAAATGAGTTAGAAATCGTCCAACTATTACAGGGATTCTAGGTTTAAGTACTGGCGTGTACTTTTTTGTTTACAAATTTGTGTATTTTTCAGATTTCGTGTTCCTTTTTACAATGATTATAATAAACAGCAATGGCATATGTAACATTGGCAACAATAAATGGATTTGTAAAATTTGTAAAAGAAATTAACTATTTATTTTATCTTTATTGCTAACCCATAGTTGGATGACAAAGAGAGAACTTAATGGCTGACGGCATTCTCTACTAGGCAACCCAGGATGAAGGCCAGAATATGCCGTAGGCATAGCAAAGCCATTGGTCATGTTTCACGTGTAACCAATAATATAATTATATAGATATAATGAACAAGTTGGTATGTTTTTATTGAGAAAAATAATTTATAGAAATACCATTCCAGTATTGCATTTCAATACATGCACCATACATCACACACACATACATACATTCCATATTTTTCATTTCCACAGAGCTAGAAAATAATTAATTGCCTCGTTTATAAAAGCACGCACGAGGATTTATACCTGAGTAGAACATTTTCTAATCTAAGGTTTTATTTACGTACATTAATGTATTATATAGATTACGCTCTTATATTGAATAGTTGGATATTTAAATGTTGAAAACAGCTGTCTATTACAAGCATAGTACTGTGACATAATATTTATTCATGATTAATAAAAGAGTTTTAGTAAAGCACTATTTTTATTAAATTTAATATTTTTATTTATTATTTATTTAATATTTTTTTAGAGACATTGTTTTTATACCCAAGGTCAACTTGTTTGTTCAAATATTTGTTTTTCTTTAACAAAAGAATTGTGGTAAAATACTAATTCTATTAAATTTAATATTTTTATCAGAGGTCATATTCGAGACCTATTTTTTGTATAAAAGGTCAAGTTTAACGTCCGTCCGATATCCGTCAGCGCCACTGCAAGTGTTATTAAAACGCAGTGAATTTGAAGAACGCGATGCGCGTCAGGAATTCTAGCCAGAACGTTGGAACGGCAGAACATATATTATTAATTGAAGATAAATTAGCCGTCTACAAGTTTTAAACTAAGCTTTAATTTAAATTGAGAACAAAGTTACCGAGGGGCGCCCGGTCGCCGCGGGCCACGTCTGCTCTTTTATATTTCACAGGCCAAACATTCACAATTCAGCTTATCCAGTCAGGCGTTATTTTTAACTCCACTGCTAATAAAAAGTTAAGGTTATTTTACAATAGCACGTGAAGTGTGATGGCGTATGCCTTTATTGTGAACCCAAATTAATATATTCTTGCTCCATAAACACGGGTACTATTTAAATACTGTTCTACATAGTATACAGACAATTATTCTTGGTGTATTGTCATTCACATTTAAAATTTAAATACAAAAAAAATATATGCATTTATAAAGGTACAATTCATTTAAAAAGGTTCAATAGGTGGCACACATTAACCATTAAAATAAGAATTAGTCTTGTCAAATCATCAAAAAATAGGTTGCAGTCATTAAAAGGTATCTGATGAAAACATACGTACAGTTATATACAGTTTTTAATAGACAACCTGCTGGAAAGAGCAAAACAAAAAAGACAATACATTAATAATTGGAGTTTTTTATTTATAAAAGATTTTACCTCGATACAAAACTACTAACTGCATAAAACATTTCTCATGTCTTGTTCCAGTAGTCTCGAATTTCTCTAACTAGATATATATGGAACGCTTCGTTTCAAAGAGGAAACTTGTGGATTTCAATTCAATTTGTCAAAAGCTAGCCGTTACACGGAACGCATTTGGAGACAAGAAAGCTTTCAATATTAAGCACGCATGCCCCGTTGGACGAGTGGTTGCGAGAGCGAGTGCCGATCGACAGTTCCCGGGTTCAAATCAGGGATCGGGCACTATTGGATTGTTCTTACTATACTGAAAGTCTGAATTTATGTCTTCTGTCTGTCTGAATCTTTATAATTTTTGTGTATGAAAATAGATTAACCCTATTCCATGATGTGACGTGAAATTAATTGGGGAAAAATGTATGTCACCCCATCCGTCTACATTTTACAGGCCTGATGTTACATTAATTTTATTAACGTTGATTTGATTCGAAATGCAATTTCAATTTATACTATTATTATTAGATCTTAACGCGAAGATACTTACAAGGTTCGCACAAAGAACCAAACGCCAGACGTATCACAAATTACAAACTTGACATGAGTACACACTCATTACTCTTTCATTCGCGCATGTATATCGTGTCAGGATGAAAGTGGATATTTCAAAACGCTCAGTTGGTAACATAAAAATCATAAGTCACGCGTCCAGTTAACAAAAACGAGTGAAAGCGAAACAATATGTGATTGATTTCTAAAACGAAAACGAACAGAAATCGTCTGTGTGAGTGTTCGTTGTGGAACAGACAACATTTTGTAATGTGCTACTGATATATTGCGATTGTTTTCGTGGCTGACGGGCGCAGGCTCTCGCCGAAAGTAAAAAGAGAAGTTTATTTAGAAAACGCCAACGTTTATTATTTATCAGTTATTTTCTCGACTCTGGAAATTGTGAGAGCTTTGATTATGAAAGGTATTTGGAGCATTTTTATATAGTTAGACTTTTCTTTTGCAAATCTTTCACCATTATCTATATATTAATACGTGAAGCGTCGACCTTTTGCTCCCTTTTTACGAACGATAGTATGAAAGTTGGCACACTATAAAGTTCAGATGGGGGATCGTTGCAGAAAG
>DWEJ01003337.1:0-10520 GCA_018245835.1 Mysoria sejanus stolli | reverse complement strand
GACTCAAGGTGTGCAGGTTTCCTCACGATGTTTTCCTTCACCGAATAGCAAGTGATATTTAAACTTAAAAGGCACATGTCTAAGAGGTGTGCGCCAGAGATTTGAACCCGGACTCCTGGAGTGAGAGGTCGAATTTCAAACCACTAGGCTATCACTGCCTTGCCAATATCCATTGCAGTAGATTAAATTTATATAAACATGTAACATTAAATTTAATAAAAATAATAAACGTAACTTCACGCCTGTAATCCTCGAAGAGGTAGGCAGAGGAATGCAGAACACTCCCAGGTTTCACCGGTTACGTTTACGTCCCACTATGGAATAGGTGGTGAGCCTATATCCATGCATCGGGCACATATCCAGACTACGAACCACTACTAGAAAATCTAATTAAATTAGAACATTTTTTAGTGTACGACCCTAGAATCGAACCCGGGACCTCCCGATCGGCAGTCGCACTTGCAAACACGACCAACGAGGCTGTCATAAAAATAATAAAATTGAATTAAACGCAACCTATCAGTGATTCCTGGACACTTATTTATTGGAACTTTATATTGTTATGGACCTGTCCGGCGATAAAAAAAATTAATGGAACATATTGACCGCTACTAGTTTTACAAGTCCCTCGTTGGGCTTATTATCTACAATTGTGAGAATTTAGAAACTTATTATCAAGTCCGAATTCTTGACTTATATAAAATTCGAATGGACTTAGTAGTTTTTTATATGATAATCGAACCTCACTCAATGTCACAATTTTCGGATAATGTCTCGCAAATCGTAATAGGTATACAATCGAAATTACTAGATATAAAAAGGGTCTTTGTTACTTTATAATTCGGTGTACAAAATGACACCATCGTGAAATCTGAACCGCAGTTGCATCTATAGCTCAACACCGCAAGCCCTTTTACAGAGAATGGAGGTTCGACTCCATCAGCGGGAATACGAGGGACATTTTCAAATGGAACAGGTTGCGTAGGTGTAACAGAAAAACTGAAAGGTCAAAAAGAACGAACGCTAATTGGGTCGCGTTTTGCCGAAGAGCCTTCCGAGCGCGGGACCACTTAAGTTGCATTTATACAACGAGCCGTGGTGCTTTATGAGCGAGCGTTCCATACAAAAACACATTTATATTTCGAGGAACAGCGTCCACGCATCCACCGCGGGCTCGCGGTGATAGCATCTAATTAAAAACCGGTTGCTTTTACCTTTTACGCTTTTTCGATAAATATCTTTCTGATAACAACTGTGTATCTTACATATGCTCTAGTCTGGTGTTTAGGTGATTGTGACACAGACGCTTTTACGATAGTGACACTGACTTTTACGATGGATAAATACCTAATCGATTCTTTGAATCTTATGATATGTGGTTTAATTTCGAGATGAGGTGATTCAGTGTATCAAACATAACATTCCACCTGTAACCCCCGAAGAGCTAGGCAAAGAAGTGTAGTGTACACTCGCAAAATTTAGTTTATCAAAGTTAATCAGTACCCAATTGGTAAAATTCTTGTACAGCAAATCTCAAAACTGATTCGATGACGCGACTCGAACTATCGAAATGTACTTATAGATTTGTTTAACAACAATTATATTCGACCTGCCAAATACTACATTGAAACAAAATACACATTATATTGATTGAACAAAATATTTATAACTTACCATAAATACCTAATCGTATATTCGGGCGACTGTAAAAACAAGTCTGATTTCAATTTAGCATCGTTAATTGCCTTTTCGTTTCGCGTCACGGGCCTCGCGGGTGGTCCGCCGCAGGAGCGAGCGATAACGTGATTTTTTACCGCATTATCAGTTCCGCCGGGACACAGGACATTCTGTTATCGTCGGACATTCTTCGCTCCAATCACTCATGGAGCTTCTATTAGTCACACTCGAACGTTTTATTTTCATGTCTATTAGAAGAATATGTATATGTGTATTTTGGTATAAACTTTGTTAACAGCAATTCGGTATTACTGCAGTTCGATTCGTAGGTACTGGTAGCTTTTATAAGAGACACTATTATGAATTTTATTCAGCTACTAGGTACTATGCAAATTTAAACATTCCATCAGAAATATAAAAAAAAACTTACATAAATATTTATTATTAATACGTACTATCTTTAAAGCATATAACAACTGCTCACAAAAATCCATTCATATCAATTTTGTACATATGATTTTCACACTGAAAGTTGTATAGCTCAAGTACAAAACGAAATCTAAGTTATATTTAAAGGATACGATAAAACTACATTGAAGTGAGCTAACGAATACATGTATGTATGAAACAAATAAAGTTTCATTAGTCCAGACCAACATGCCGTACCTCCAGACGTCTCCGGCAACTCCCCGTGTGTGACTCACGCTGCTCTGTAAGGGCTAGTGTATACTATTTATTGCAGTATATTTTTTAAATCAAAACGATGCAATTTATATCAATATTTTTCGTTTCAATATTAGAAAAATATATTCATTGGGAAACGGCTGAAATTAAGTGAGTTTTGAGTACACTACACTATTTTCGTCTCAAAAACGAACCACATTACTTCATGTTATGAAACATAAGCATACCCAATCATAAACTGTGAATTATGAAAATGCAATCATGCCGATAAATTTATCAATTCCAACAATAACTAAATAAAATTGTTTGCTACAATTGCCTAGTAGTAGCAAGCGTGATTGCTGAATCAGATATACATATTATTATCTTGTATTAGATCTGAGGGTAGGGTACAGCATTACAGTATTAATGTACTAAATTTATATTCTGAGTCTAGATGTATGTCCGAAGAATGTCAATAGACTAACATCATATTACATGTGATGAATAACTTAATTAATAAAAATAAGTGGGAAGTATTACACGCCTTTGCAAGGAAATACAGGCGTGATTTTATGTTATCAAACTAATATTTTGCGATATGTACAATCAAAATATGATAAGATTAGCTTAAAATAACGGAAAATCTATAATCTCGTCAATTAAAGGCACTGAGTCATTGTATACAGAACATTATGCCCCGTACTGTAAACGACGATCGTCTTAACATAGCCAAGGACATTACACTACGTTGCCATAGTCGGTACACACCCTTATACACGCCTCCGTCCAAACAGGGCCACTTATTACGCCAAGCTTATTTCAATTACGCATCAATTATGATATTAGGCACTTACTAATGTTTTATAACCCGTATTGTTTAAAAGTACCGTACAATACCTTATTTATAACTGCTTACGAAATAATTAGAATCGATCTATATGATTCTCTTGGAACTGAGTTATTGGCTGTGTTTTGGAAAATATCCGAGACATTATTTCTGTCCAGGAATAAAATTGAAGATCGATAACTTAATAACAAGTAATTAACAACGTGTATCGAATATCTCTAGCAATACACTTTTTTTATCCATCCTGATGTTAAAGAGATATGAACGAATAATCACCGGAGCCTCACTAACGTGCACTGGAATGTTCTGTGAATGCGCACGCTGCTCGGATATCAAAGGAACAAATTATCGTCTACCTCACGATCCGTTCACAAATTGACGACGTTTCAACGACGCTACGCACCAAAGGTGCATATCGTAATTTGCTTCGCTGCACCATTTCTACATTTCCAGAGCGTGCCTTCGTACGAGTTTGATCGTTAGTGAGGTTCGTATGTCAAAGAGTGTTTATCCATATAGATATAATTACTCTATACAATTCTACCATGTGTGTTCTGTGATTACAAGCTATTATGAAGTTTACACTGACAGCATGAATACAACAAATGTTTAAATTTGTATTTTTTAACAATAGGTCCGCGTGTGAATCTCTCTTGAGAGACAGCGACTTGCAGCCCAGGACGTAGCGCGCTTGCCGTTACTCGCGTATTGAAGAATTATAAGCTAATAATAACTATAATACAAAAAACTATAGTTTTCGGTATACCTTCCGTATAACGAACTTTAGCTATCCAACATGTTCCAATGCGCGATACACGCATAGTTCTTAAAAAGGGGTACAAATGTATCATTGAGCGTAAGAAACATGGGAAAGAAATTATAAATAAATGAACGTATTAAGTACATGCACATTCGCCGCCGCCGACAATTCGACGTGAATCGATAAATGGGTTCTCGATATATAGTTCACGGTCGTTACAGATTGAGCTATAATATATGTATATTAAAGCAACACATAGACGATATACTTCGATATACATATTTTGATGGCAACGCCCGAGTGGCGTGGCATGGCAGTGGCTAACATGGCATGAGAAACGTATCTTTTTCTTGCGCTGTCAGATTATGTGAAAAGATGTGGCGAGTCATATCTCGACTGTAACATGTTATTTCACAGATACAACGAAGATACAGCTATCTGTCTAACCCGTAAGGTATCTGTAGTCATCAAATATGATACGTCACTAAAATGAGAACAATGTTTTCATTTAAAATATTATATGTATACACATTCGTTTGTCACCAGGAGCTCAGTGTTTCGTCTGATGCATTTATTTCTTTGACTTACAGCGTAACACAAATCAAGCGTACTCGTACGTATCAATAACCTAACCAGGTAATTTTATTTTAAATGCATTAGACGACGTTACATTTTTAACGGTTGACGATATTTTGTTATAAAACTGTACTCCTTCAAATATTATAATAACAATATTATCACTAATATAACATTACAGAGATGTAAGGTATGTATGTATTTAACTTTTTTATCAACGTATTTCGGTAGAGTTTCTACAGTAACCAATCAGCGACCACTCGTTCTAATTTGTTTCATTTAAATCAAGTTAAATTGACACCACCAAAGACACCACAGTATATTAACTCGTTACCACTTCTTGGGTCTAGGTACATAAGCCGAAACAGCAAGTTTTCTTCATTCGACACTGGCAACACTCGCTGTATGAATACATCATTAGACTGATTTTTCGGCTTCAACGCATAATCTAGTAATGCGGGCGAAGTTATGTAACATAAAAATAACGCCTTTTTTCCCAAAGAAGTAGGCAGGGGAATGCTCTCCTCTCATTGTATATGTAACAAATCTTGACTCCGAACTACTACCGCTGGTAATTTCAAATCAGATAAACTCCAATAATAACTCCGACGCGGGGATCGAATCCGGCACCTATCGATGGGCAGGCGCGAAAGCACCAGACCAACGAGGCGCAGAGATATAGAAAAGGAGAGTGGGAAACACTCGTTCCGATTATGATTGTTACGTTATCAGTGGATACTACAATGGCCCTTCTCGGAACGCGCACAATTATCGCCGCTTCCTTGAAGCGTCTCAGAGCGATCGTAATTATATACCGATGCGTGCGTACGCTCGGACGCCGCCGCACACAGAAATAGATCGCAGCGCACTTTTTGTTGCGCGCGGCGGAGAAACTTCGAGCTGTTGCACGTATACATCGACACAGGTGAAGCTACAATATAACATATTACACCGAGGCATATTATAATATATTTAACTATAGTCTTATGTCCTCACAATATGTAAGAAAATATAGCAAGACATATCTTGATATAGCGAAACGTAATTGGATACAGGAAGACATTGTAAAGTTTAAGGCTGTAAGTTTTCCATGAAAATAAATAAATCTACACATATAATGACCACCGGGACAAACATATTATAATACGTACCCAAAGCTGCCGTCTGTGGCAACGGATATATTTTAACACAGTATATTAACACATATTACAGCTCAGTTAGCAAACGACCTTTAACCTTTCCATTCGCGACCTGCGCACTTATACAGTTTCAAGTTATTGGACGACTTATAAAAATTCTAAGTCACTCAAAGGAGACTTCCATTTAATGAATTAAAGTTCCATAAAATACCTCAGAGGTTTTAAATTAATTTATACTAGGAATATAATAAAATGTAGCAGTGCCTTCAAGCCATATGTTATGTTATGTTATGGCCATATGTTATGTTATGAAAGTAGAACAGATTACTTTCAGATAAATAATGTACCAACAGATGTATACATTAAATAATACATTAAAAATATTAATTCGATTTACAATATGCGCGTATTCAAAACGCACACTGATAGTCAATAACGTAAACGTATAATCACGTCTGTAATCCCTAAAGAGGTAGGCAGAGGAATGTGGTACACTACCACTTTTCACCAATTACATTTAAATCCCACTATGCAATAGGTGTGAGCCTATTGTCATAGACCACATATCCAAATACTAATACTGTATTTATTTATATAATATACATAATTTTTAGTAACAAAATTTCTAATTCCAGATACTCCTATCTTATAATAAACCGAAGAAAATTAAAACACCTTTAAAGTAAAACGATAAATTTTAATGACTAAGATTAATCGCTACAGAATTCTAACCGATGTACCTACTTTATTTATCTTCATTACATCGCATTGTACGAGCTCATCCTCAGCCGTCCCAATGATCATTAATATCTATCAAGACGGAAATATTTTTTAGGAAACTCCCGTCAGCGTATGTACGTGTGTATAAATATGTATGTGTGTGTTACATTACGTACTATTACTGAGAACTAATGAACTGGCGGCCGGATTTGGCGAGAGCCAAGACGTGTATTTAAAACGTGGGAAAAACGTAAGCAGCATTGATCTTACTAGCGGCTCTGTTGCTTTCAGAACTGGCTCTGCGATAGTACCTACGTAATATACATAGTGTACGGCGTCGACTGCTCCATTGGTTTAGTGGTTGCAAGTGCCACTGCTGTGCGAGAGGTCCCGCGTGCGATGCTCGATTCAAGTTATACCGGGTGCTTCTAACTTCGTCGGATCGTGCACTACCTATTGTGTTTTTATAATTTGAAATTCTCAGTGTAGTGTCTCGAAGTCTGGATTTGTTATGAGAGGGAGTCGAGCCTCCCCCTTATCATTGGTGGTGTAACAACATAACTGGTAAAAAATATATTATTACACCCCTCTGGCTACCCCTTGACGGAAATACAAGCGTGGTATTATGTTATTTTAACAATATGAACTAAAGCTACGTACGCGGCACAGCTGTTAGGACTGTACTGAGCGCAATCAGGGATCTTTATCTCACAACCGCTTCGTCGACGTTAATCGAAGGTGTTCTGAGAAATTCCGAACTCTATTACTCACGTATAAGGTAAAGAAATGACAAAACGCACGCTGACGCGTCGCGGAACTCGGGTAGGATGCATTTAAAAAAAAAAAAACAATTGGATCGATATACATACATATCTTCACACCCGGTCCTTCACGGGGTATGCAGAGGGCACCGAGTACCAAACATCACTGTCCTTGCAGTCCCGCCGCACTTCTTCTAAATACATCACCTACTTCGTACTAACAACAAAACGCACAATACATTACATACATACATACACATACACGCACACACAAATAATACACCCATAAACAGAAACATCACAATGGCACGTCATACAACTCGTTTCTTGCGATCATCGATATTCCATCCGCGATCATTAATGACGTCACGATGGATCCTATCGACCGACGCCCGACGCGGAGCGGTCCATCGAGACGCCGCTACAGCTGTCTTACGCGAAACTGATCTGCATGCGAACGTACCGAGATTACAACCGTATATAAAAGTCGTGTGTCACAGCCGGAGCTATAATATATGTTGCAGAAAAAAAAATTATTTGGTTATATTATCATGTCAGGTTACTTTCGGGGTAGGCAGAGAGAACGAAGTGCCAAATATCTCTATCGGTACATATCTGACCCGCTGCTTGTTCACTCATCATTTTCTATAGTGAAACATGGTTAATATAGAAATAAATATTATTATTATATATTTTCTATAGTAATGCTCGAGTGAACAATGAACGTGAACAAATATAACAAAATTGTTGCCCATTTAATGACCGCATCGATTTGTATTATAAGGCGCGACCGTCTGTGATCGTTTGCTATCGTGAACAATTATAGCACATTTATATTAATGTACAGTATAGCTCCGTATTTGACGATCTTTAACCTTTAATTCAGCAGTTTCTACTTGGAACCGATCAATGTCCATGGTTTCAATGAATGCATGCTACCATCATTGTAATTGGTGCTTATTTAAAAACATCATAACGGTGAAGGAAAATATCGTGAGGAAATTCACGCTTTAGAATTTATCACTACGTTTCTCTGAGACGTCTATCAGCCCATTCCCAGCTGGCAATCATGGTGAAATGGCCTTAAGCCATTTCGTAACAACGTAACATCACGTCTGTAATCCACGAAAAGGTAGGCAAAGGAATGCAATACGCTTCACGTTTCACCTGTAAACGTTAACGTCTCAACATGGAATACAACAATACAATACCGGAATACAATACAATACAATGCCGGACACAAATGCCGACTCTGAGACACTAATAAAATTTTCACAAGAAATTCAAAGTCAGAAATATCTAACAATATCCGAACCCAATATTTAAACCCAGGAAGTGTCGATCAGCAATCGCGCTTGCAACCACACAACCAACGTGGCAGTAAACCTTGTCACTGTAAGAATATCTACATATGTACAATACATAAATATATATTCATATGTTTTCAACAATGGAATAATTAAAAGAGTAAATGACTGTAACAATAATTATCACAAAGATCGTTATATGTAGTATAGTATATAGTTTCGTACGTCTGGCATCATTACAATATACACGAACCTTCATTCAGTACAAAGGCACCATTTTATATTTTATGCGACGAGTAAAAATTTGTACACTTAAAATTTAATTATTATTACTTAACACATGATTATTTTTGACTCATGTGAGAAAGAATCATAGATCATTAGAAAAGTAAAATGACAGAGAAGTGACGTCATGGAGATAGCGGGGGATACAGAGAAAAAAATAGAGCAGGTAAATCTGAGGTAGACTTTTATAGCGTCACGAAATAGTACAATCTAATAGCATTATAAAGTTCTAGAAACAAATATAATTTACACGGTCACATTACAATTTAAAAAAAAACGTCGAACAAACCAATTTTTCAATTCAATTAATTTAATTTTCATTCAATTAATTCATTAAAACTATTCACGAAAGCGCCAACGGTGACCGACAATTTGAAATGTAATAAAATTAGCTAAGTGTTCAACATTTAAATAATTAGCATCATGTTCATTGCGCAACGATTGTGTGTAACACCGTAAATGTATAAATAAGTACCGGTTATCTTCGAGTGTGTTTACCGGTAATTTTTTCGCGTATATGCCGGTTATTCATAATGACGCATTATAATCTATGTACGCTTAATTTCTTTTAATTAGCATTTAGAATTAAAAAGAACTGTTTTAAATTATTATCGGTTTCCAACAACTGACTGCCCTCGTTGGTCTTGTTGCGAATGCGAGTACTGACAAGGTATTCGGGGTTCGATCCCGTGTTGGGTTAAGTCTTACAGGGTTTTTCAAACATGAAATTCCCTGTTAAATGGGACGTATAACCTAACAAGTAAAAAGTGAGAAAAATACACTTTTCTGCATATCCTTTAGAACACAGGCGTGACGCGTGACGTCATGTTACGTAATTCCCAACTAGTACTTATTTGTTGGACAGTGCTTTTAAATCTACGTGCATATATTCTTATATAATGAAATTCTTAGTACTGAGAAGTCGTGTTCTGTTGTCATTATAAGTATTACTGTATCAAATATAAAGATGTATCCTCTCATTGAACCAATTATGGGAAACCGTGTACATAAAATAGTAGTCACGTACAATCAAGTTACGCCGCGACGGGGATAGCTTAGTGCGTTAGAATTACGCTTCGCGCTCCGCGGGTACCGAGTTCAAAATCAGATTTTTACTTCTTCAAAATTACTTCTTTGAGAAATTATTTCTTCAGAAAATCATATTCGTTTTTATGATTAAACACCATTTGTTGTAAAGATGAATGAAAACACAGTGAAGAAACCTTCACGCCTTAGGATTTCTCCATGACGTTTTAAGCAGCAGGTGAGGTCTGGACAACCCGCACTGGCTCAACCTGGCGGACTGTGACTTACGCCTTACTATTTTAGAGACGAGACCCGTGTTCGACCCAATAATCCCACAGGAACAGGAGATATAACGATTAATGTTGAAAAATCTTGCATGCTAGCAGCTTTACCGGCGTGCGCCGCGTAAACCAGGAGAGATACACCATAGTAATGTATTAGAGAATTGTCGACCTATAAAAAATTCTACAAAAAAATCCGCGTTAGCATGTGTCCATATCTTATGGTTAACACACTTTAATTACTTTTATGTTAAAAATTTCAATTAAATATATTATTTTGTTTTTGAGGCTGTTCTGTTCTGTTCAGTATTAATCCGTATATAAATTAATCTATTTGTTAGCTTTGTTATTTAATATAGATCAAAATCGTTGGTTACACTATATGAATCAAACAAATACTTTAGAAGATATTACAGATATAAAATTATACCCCACCAAAAAAATATTACCTACGCAAGCCAGCGCTCCATATGAC
>DWEJ01003336.1:0-10520 GCA_018245835.1 Mysoria sejanus stolli | reverse complement strand
ATAGGTTCGTAATTTTTTTTTAAATAAGTTTGTTTCCTCAACATTGCGTATTTCTTTGGGTATATTGTTATATACAGTAATGGGCTCTCCCAACGTTTCATAGTGGGACGTACACGTAACTGGTGATACATGACAGTGTAATACCCTGCTCTACCTACATCTTTGGGGATAACTGGCGTGATGTTAGGTTTAACAACAAAAACATTAATTATCCATTTTTTGTCTACGCTCAATGAAGTAGTCGAATTAACGGATAATTTATTTCTTTATTAGCAGTACGTATTTCGTGTAAACAAGGATCTAGCTACTAATCTCAGAAACATTCCAACGAAACAATGTGAGACATTCCATAAAAAACCACTTCGTTCTTTTCAAATTCAGTCTACGCTATTCAAATAAATAACTCAAATATTTATAAGTAAAATAACGACTTGAATACATTTTTACACAATTTTCAATAATTGTATCTACTTTATATGTGTAGTGTAGACATAAAGTAACATCTTAAAATAAATTTTCATACAACGTTGACCATTGTTTACAAATGTTTGGTCAATGGTTTGATGTTTGGAAAATGTTGGCGACAGACTTAACTATTGACTCTTGCAAAATTTTGTACATTAAATGAGTAGATATCTATAACGTTCTATGCATTGACGATATACGTTATACTCGTATTTTCATTGAAATCAATTCTATACGGACATTATTAAATCAATTAACACTTGAATATCTTCAACAACATTTAATGTTTTGGACTATTATAAATGAAATTCCGATACTGTCTTTTAATATACAGTGGTGTTGGCTAACGTTGTTAACTATTTTAAACTAAATATTCCTCCATCGTGTATGGCGAATGTCATAAATACACGTCATTAGTTAGGCATTGAACTTGTTTTTACACATCTATTATGGTCCAGTAATGGTCGAAATTAGACCTTAATTTATTCTTAGAGGTATTATGTATATACTCCTACATAGAATAGGTAAGCCGAGCAAAAAGTTGTCTTATTGAATTAGCCTGACGACATTTAAGCCATATCCAAGACCGTTTACAAATCAGAATATTTGAACATCCACTGATATATCAATGAACTACAGGTGGGGTTACACATTGCAATGACCAGTTAACCTTCGTTAACCCACATGGCCAGAAATTAACCAACAACATCAATGGTATGTTGACGACATAATTACCAAATAAGCTGTAGCGTAAAGTATACTTTAAATATAAGACTTTTTCCTTTTCTTATTGTTTTTCCAGCCAATTAAAGTGGACAGTTTACGCTGCATATTTTGTACGGTCTTTTGCTTAGTTGAGAATTTGGGAGGCGACAGGATTCGGAACTACAGGAAAATATCCTACAGAATGGTTATTCTGGTTAATATAATTTTATATCACCCTTTCATATACGACAGCATGCTACCTGTCTGCAGAGGTACTATATAGTCCACATACATATCTGTATCAATATTTTGTCACTGCACAGGAGAAATAATGGGGAATCATTTGTATGAGTATGTAATACAAAAACAAAAAATACGTACGCATAGTTTAAGCCATTAGCATACATTGCTGAATAAAAATACTTTTAAGGTCAATGCAAGGAAGAGAATGATTACTCCGGTTGTCAACGCTACCAGGCAGGGTTTTCACCGCTGCGACAAACTCCAGAATTCCCAAAAGTTATTACCCGAATCGGATTATCATTAGTTTCGCTATAGCTATTTCAACTCGGAAACGACTTATAACTTTCTCAAAAAACTTACACTGTATTGAAGTGAAACATTTTTAAATAAATAACATTATAACCTCTCTTTCTCAACTACCTGTCGAATGCCTGTTATTTGTATTAATACTTCAATGAAATAAATGTTGCAAATACAATATGTATTTGAAACCATTAAATTATAGGCGTGGACATTGTGAAATATATCCCAATCTGAGTAATATTTTGAATAAACTTATAATTTTCAAGCTGTTCATGATTAAATTATGTCAGAAACGATTTTCGGTACAGCGTCTCTTTGTCTACTAACGCCCTCTCCACAAATATTAAGGCATTAAGAACATAAAATGAGCTGACATTATCATAACTGCTAGCAAACACAAACATATTTTAATTTGTGACAGTTTTTTTAGAAATGATGTCGAAGTCGTAATTTACATTGCAATTTATAACACGAATATTGTCTTTAATCTCACCTGAATAATTTTACTCTTTTATATATTAAATGATGAGTATTGATTATTTGAATATTGAGCATTTAGTAATCATTTCTTATTCTACAAGTAAAAACTTCTACAGCGCAACCGTTTTGTAATAATCAAACAATGATCTAATGATTCATAGACTTGTTTTGACTATTTTGAAACTTTTAGCATTTTTTCATCAACTTGTACAATATCTCATTTATGGTGAGGTGGTTTCTTTTTTGAAAAGCTGTATATAGATGTATGTGAAATTTTTTTCCCTTCCATAAATTATATATAAACGAAATACTGTGTAATTAATTTCTGCAACAAACTTAATTTCGTAAATTCGTCGTAGTAGTACTATTTTTTGCAAACGGCATACCCTTATACGGCAGTCTTTCAGTCCTAATGTAGTAGAATCTTTGTAAATTATTAACTAAAATTAAATGGTTACAAGATAGGTTACTAACTGGATGTGTTAATACTAAGAGAACTTATATGTACTCACAGTCGTGTGTCTGCGAGCTGCCTTAAATTAATATTGACTAACTAATTGCTTAGTTTATTTATGAATTTATACTTTATTGTTGCCTGCTGTTATTGTTGATCAAATGGCTGCATGTTACATCTATCGAGATATCAGGGTTGAGTACTACTGTATTTTTGCAACTAGAAATTTTTAGTAGGGTTTTGAAAATTACCGGAAAATGACAATAGAATCACCACCTATTGTTTGCTAGGACGTAATCGCAATTGGTAAAACGTAAGAGTGTACATCAGTTGTCTGCCTGCCACTTTGGGAATTACAAGTGTTGACATGTTTTAATCCTTTATTTTTGTTAACAATGAGCGGACTTAATTCTCAGCAGCGGTTTTGTTAAACCTAGATGATCATGTGGGGATTGGCACCTAACGCACAAAATTTTTATAATACTCAAAATTATCAACTGACATATTCACAACTTTCTGCTTCTGATAGAAAATAAGCCGTACAAACAAATATACAACAGATCAACAACAAACTTAAAGATATATTTGTTTTATTAAAACGTCCGTCTGTCTACATGTAATGTCTATTTATGTATTAAGCCCAAACAAAGCCAATTTCTCAGAACAAATTTGAGCTGTAAGATCAAAATACATAATTATTGTATCTATACCAAGGTCTGTAGCCTCATAGTTTTTCTGTTTAACCAGACAAAAACGTATGGTTTTTTAATGCTCATTTCATACCAATGCCTGACTCACTCGGGTGTCATTAATGTACATATCCGTTTCCGGTTGACCTCCAGCTAAAATTATCGATTTGGTGAATTATCAAAGAACAAGCTAAAGTGAATAACCTATCTTAAACTTATTTTCTTAAGTTTTAATAACAATAAAACACTACCTTAAAACTACAAACTTAATGTATAATTTTATTAATACTGACTAGTGACATAACTTTTATAAGCCCTTAAATATAATTTATTATTTGTTGTTCATCGCTCTTGGTTCCAATGGTGCTGACATGTTGACCAGACGAGGATATCTAATTTACTGTTATACCTTATCAAAATGAACAGAATGAGGAAAGAATAAAAAAGAAGTTAATACTACCTTTTATACACGAACATTCACGACTACTTTGATGCGAGTAGATATAAGAAGTATATATATAAAAAATAAGTTTGACACAACGCATGTGTTTGTACAAGAGAGAAATATAACTCTGTACGATATTCAAACGACTACCGATCCGTAAGTCCCTAACATTATATTTACACTGTCAAATTTTTCACAATTCTGAATCCACCAACAGATTGACTAAACAGTACAATACTAATACGGGCTTCTACTACATACTTCAACTAACTTCTATGAAAAGCTAACAATAATATGCCAATTAGCAAGTAATTGACAAAGACATTGTCGCTAGGGATTTCTTGTTTAATAGCATTGAACTGCGAACTCTGCTTGAATATATCTGTTTCACGCGACATTTAGTCATGAACCGACAATTACCACAAGTTGAAGACCCATCGTTAGCGGCATGAATTGCAGGAATTGCTTGATATTTACGATGAAATACGCAGCTCTTCATTAAGTGGTCAGAATGGTAATACCGCACGATAATAAGTGTTGTCCGGCCTTTCGACCAGTTGTCTGTTGAGCGCGCAGCCAGGTGCATGTTGTGTCAAAATAACAACGTTATCAGTGTCTCGCGCATACAATAATTGTGTCGAAGTTGGTTTTATAAAGTTATTGGGAATTATTTAACACTGACAATATTTATTTTAATATAAAAGGAGCTGCAACGTTTATAATGTTAGTGAACAGTTTAATAATTGAATAGTCCTATTATGGCCTGGATATATCTGTGCGTCTTTTATATGTCACTGGTAAGGTCGATTAATTTTTATTATAAGATTATAGTTACCAGTCCCAATTACACTCACACGCCACACGTTAACGTTCATGTGTCAATTAATGTAGCTCTATACGAAAACGTCGCAGGAAAAACACGTAGAGAACGTCGCTATTATGGAATCAGTATTATCCGCTTTGTTGTATACTGTCATTATTAAAATGATTTTTTAGCTCATGTCCGGACTCCACAAGAGTTAATCATCAGTGTGAAACTAATAAATGTATTTTAAGGGCAAATCTGTGCTCAGATTTGTATTTATCGCCAATTAATACATACAATAACTGGCTGATATAATCACTATGGTTCGTTTTATTGCGTTTCCAATTTCTTATTAGAATATGACATTGAAATATGAAAATACATATTCGTAAAGTAATAATTAATCTGCCGAGTTCGTCGATAACGTTTAATTCCGCAGCGATCATACGTACATATCGTGGCAAAAGTAAAAGTGGTCACTTTCTTCTGGCACACATAGGTTCCTTCGCTGTGAATTAAACGCATCGTCAGTTCTGCAATAGCGAATTGAAATCGCAAAAAAATATTACACGTATGTACTTTTTAATATAGATTTTTAACCATTACTAAACTATTGACTACACCAATTAATTGCCTGTAGTTTGCTAATTGTCTTACGGTTAAATGAGTTATCGCGAAAAGTGACTATTTCTGCATTGATTTTTAAGTCAGGAAAATATTTGTTGGGAATAATTCTCATGAATTTGGTTAGGTATTACCAAATCACGGATATGTCCGCTCCTGATGCCTTTGTACAAGTATTAAATGAGAAAATCTTTTACACTAGATATTTCTACTAGCCAAATATAGGGATTGGAACTAATTAAAAGTCCGACATAAAATTGGGATCATCGTTGCCAAATTTCAATCTGTTTCAATCAAAAACCAGCCATTAGACCTTAATAAAACCTGCCGTATTTTTAACTATAAAATCATATTTACCTATAATATTATAATTGTCGTCAAAATAAAATTTGCTAGGTCCAAAAAGCATACTAGTAAAGCATAATATTGTACCCAAGAAGTTTTTTAGTCGGCCGTGTATTAACCGCACATAACCTCGCTGTGGTTAAAATCATAGTGCATGGACACTTAATAATTATATTATTATAAAAATGTTGAGTTAGTTAGCTAGTTAGTTGAATGAGTGAGTTAGCTAGAATTAGTGGTTGAAAGCGCGACTGTTGATCGAAAGGTCCTGGGTTCGGTTCCTCGGTGTTATTGGATTCTTCCGTGGCCTATCCGTTATGATTATTGTATTGAAATTTGAAATAAGTGCTGAATCTAGCATGTTTTGGTTTCATAAGAGCTGTACTTTTGTATCAAAATATCATTGAAATGAAACACGAAAATCGGGTGTTTTACTACTAGCGGAACAAATTGTACTATAATAATTCGATTTGAGCATAGCGCCGGTTAGATTCGCGATTATTTCTTACATTATGGTATGTACATGCAGCCACTAAATATTCGTTTCATTACATCACAAACAAACAATGACGTTAGAATTATAGCGTGAAAATTAATTAATATCTAATTAGATCTATATATTAATACGTGAAGCGTCGACTTTTTGCTCCCTTTTTACAAACGGTGCGCGAACGGAAGAGTATGAAAATTGGCACACTATAAAGTTCAGATGGGGGATCGTTGCAGAAAGATAGTATTTTATGAAATAAAGCATTAAACATACCGATATTATGAAGATAGTATTTTATGAATAGTAAGCATTAAACATATTTTATCGAAAAACCACGTCACGCACACTGACTAAACACATGCTTACAAAACACTGTACGTACACGTCAGTAGAGCTGGTGTTACTAATATATCGATGTAATTATTTAGAAATATCGATATTTATTACTAATATTTTACTGGATGATATATAGATAGGTTGATATTGAAATGTAGATATCGAAGGTTATAATTTTTTTTAATTAAATTTTTTTTTTATCTTTTAGTAAATTAATAAATCTAATCAATTCAAAAAGTATTATCTTTCATAGTCCTCATTTTTTTGTTTCATTGTATGTTACGATAACCTTAACATTGAAACTTGAACTATAAGTGAATTATGGTCGAATTTCGACCACTAGGCGGCCACTAGTAATATTAAATAAATATATAACCATGTTAGCGTACAGGTGAAACTGGCAACTTACGCACGTGACAGAAAATGAGAACAACATCTAATACATCACAAAACTCGCATCTGATTTATCATATTGGATAAAACATAACCTCACGCCTGAATTCCCCGAAAGAGAACACAATAATATAGTATATATGTGTATGATAATGCCTCAATACAGCCAGTACAATGACATGAACAAAACAGTAATGCCTCGACCCGAATCATCGTTAACCACGAACTAACACGATACAACTGCATACCCTGCGTGGAGATTATGGAAATGAGCCCTCAGGGGAAGCCTCTGTCCAACAGTGGACAGCAATGAAGATGAGGAACAAAACATGCCAAGCGCCACTCTTATATAACAAAAGTAAGCGTGGTCATATTACCTGCTACTGCACCGGCTTGAATAGTTTGTTGAAATAAAAGTGTGTAAGATTGAAAATCAATAAATACATACAATCAAAATGTGAAGATTAGTTTTTTGTACATCGAAAACATTGGAGCGAGTGCTAACGTTTTATTACAAGAATGTTTTGGTATCTCTTCTCAGCTAATATATGTCATATTAGCTGACTATAAGTTATGTAATTAACACTCTTATTTTGGACATTTGACATAATCCATAGATTGTGATTTGCGCACGGTTGTCATGAAATGAAATTCCCAAAAGTTTTCCTTTACTGCGTAATTCTCAGATGAAATAAATATCTTTCGAGGTGACTTCTTCGATCGTATTATGGCCTTAATAACATGAATTCTTGACTTTTCTATATTTACCCGTTTCCAATCCCCAGAAGTTATATTATACAAATAAAGGTAGTTGATTTTGTATCAAAAAAAATACTATAGATATCAATTTTAGAAATTTACAAAAAAATTTTGAATACTGTTTGTTTTTTTCTAACTTTGATTTTCTATTCCAAATTGCCGTACTCCATAGTGGGACGTAAAAGAATTTGATTACTAATTAATTTGATGACTTAATTTGATGACTTAACTTATTCGTAAAACGTAAAAAAATATAATCAATAAAAAATTTTTTTGTCGTCGATTGATGAACGCTCGTTCATCATCTATTTTGTTTCGACCAATTAAATCGTCCGTCACAGAAAGTTAAAAAGTTCCCACTATTGATCACTTACGAATAAAACTCATGGTGAGTTATGCTGAATGGCTCCGTGTATTCTGTTTATTTAAGACCCACTGTAGTTTACATCACTAGTTTACTAATAGGATAATTGTTCATGTCTATAAATGACAATGATATTTCATATATACCTAACCCTGTATGACAACAGTAAATATTCAATAGGTATAATTACGTTCCGTTTTACGATTGTATGTGGTCAATATTCTAAAAATTTATAAAAATAAATAAATGTAAATGGCAAAGAGCAAATACGAAGCAATTAAAATCAAGAATGTAAGAAAGAGTTTCATAGAACATTTAAAGGAGGAAATTTTTGTCCATAACGTTCTTATGATATTCACAGGTCCAGCGAAGGCAAAGAGAGTTAAGTGCATACAACCTTGAACATAATTAAAATGCTTTATGTTTAAACTTCCATCAAAGGTTTTTTGAGTTAACATATCAGTAAATATTTTTCTTAGTATTTCTTTTTTAAATACCTTTTTTAAAACACTATGTACCAATTGTATATCAAGTCGTATCAGTTTGTGATGTTTAAACTGAGGAAAACCTTAATTAGTTAGTAAGTTAGAGAATTTAGTAGGTAAAACCGGGTATTGTCAGACCAACTGGTCGTGTTGGAGATTCTGGGTTCAAATCCCGGTTTGGGCAATATTGGATTTTTCTAATTAAGGTAAATCGGGATATATATGCACACGCTCGGTGTATGACAATAGACTGTAACCTGTAAATCCTTTACGGAGATTACAGGCGTGAGGTTTACGGGTATGTTATACTCTTACGGGTATGTTACGTGTTACGGGTATACTCTTATTGCAATGTTTTGCGTGTCTTACGTGTCTTATTTACAATCTGTTTGAAGAATGTTTAAAGAATTTATAAAAAGGTATTGTAGAAGTTTGGTAGTAGTTTTAATACAACTTGACCATTATCAGATACCTGTAAGCATAATATGGCTAACTCTACAACGGTGATATTTATACGTGAGCGTTGTGCACACGAAATGCAAACAATGCAAGGGCCTTGGTTTTTATGCGATAATGTGATATCAGAACGGGTTGAGACACGCCACTTTAAAAGTAACCGTTCATAATTTAATTATATCCTTGCAATATTTCTACATCGTACGTGGAAAATTTTTGAAATTAAGTTTTTACTTAATCGTATACGTAATACGCACTTTCGTTTCGTACGATAAACTCAATATATATTCTTGTACAGTAAATTGAGTTTATGTTGAAAAGAAAATGTTATACAAGGGGATGTTTTTCTAGCCATTACCTATTAGCTACATTAGGTACAAGAAACATTTAAAATGATTGATGAATTATATGTAACAAAAAATTCTTGTCAAATGTCACAGCTCTTTATTTTTTTTTTTATTTTTATCCTGACCAGCGAATTTAATTCCCAACGATGTTACTTCTGTTACAAAAAGTATAATAGATCAGAGGAAATATTAAGAAAACAATTATATGTAAATTTTCCTTTAAGATGCATTATAATCGAGTTAAATTTCACCCGACACTGACATATTTCCCTTATAAAAGTACAACATGAAACGGCCATTTTTTTACAAATATGAATTAAAGGGCCTAAATAAATAATTTATTAATAAAAGCTTTTTTAAATTGTTTTTTAATATACCATATATTATACGAAATGAAAACACACACAAACAACAACCATTTTAAAGTACATGTGTCAGAGAAATTTAACATGACTTTCGTCCCAGTTTCAGATGGCCGTCCAAAGTCACGGAATAGTCCGAGCGGCGGCGAAAACGAGGAGCGAAAGGTCAACCAGTCAGAAGTCGAATGGTTCGTACAAAATCATCAATAGATACGGGAAGCCTTTTGTCAATAAACGAGGTTCGTACCGCTCTCTGAACTGTCAGAGGAGGAAATATACTAACAAGAACCGGCTTTAGCTCGTTTATCCACTCGCCTGTGTGCAAGGTGCTAAGGACATATAGATAAATTCTCAATAAAATGTTCTCTCATACGTCGACGCTGTCCTCGATTACTCGATTGGGTATTTTATTGTACAAATGCAGATCATTAAAAAAAATCCAGGAAGTCTTCGTTTGTTTAAAATTGGCCGATTTTAACGTAACTTGGTTTGGTACCCTCGTAATTCGGATCAAGATTTACAATGCTTTTTATTACGGAAAATATCTCACTTCTACAGGTTTCAGCTAATATTTGTGTATTATATGTATTAGACACTGGCTGGCTTCAAGCTTTTTACATACTTTGTGCAACTTTAGAAAGCTTAAAAGTTAACCAAGTACGCTCCTCCAATGCCACAGTAATGTAGATTAATGACTTTATAATTATTTATTTTGTAGACGAGCTATAAACCGCATAGCAAAATAATATATTTGCTACAGTGCGATAATTACAATCATACTAGGGTAAAGCTGATCTGTTTCATGTCAGAAATGAAATTTAAGCCAACCACATCTGAAAGGTGTATCAAAGATAACATTATCAAAAACAGACCCATAAATATTGTATTTCTGTTAACAGATAACTTTCGTACTAAAAATAATGTTGTGTCGAAGCTAAAATATGTGTAGATACACACACACACACATATA
>DWEJ01003335.1:0-10521 GCA_018245835.1 Mysoria sejanus stolli | reverse complement strand
GCGCACGCGGGTAAAGCTGCCAGTATGCAAGATTTTTCAACATTAATCGTTATATCTCCCGTTCCTGTGGGATTATTAGGTTAAATTTTATCAAAATCGGTGCAGTGCTTCAAGCGTGAAAGCATAATAGACAGACAGACAGACGAATTTATAATATTAAGTATGGAAGTATGGATTAGAATTTATCAAAAAGATTACCGTTGGTCATGTGTTGATAGATTGATAAGAATGAAAATTAGGATGTGTGAATTTAAAAGGTGCTAATCTATAGGCCGTACAAATCACTGATGCAATGAAGGATAGCACAAAATTTATTAATGGTTTCAAATACAGTCAGTAGTTACGAGGTTTTGTTTGTCCGCATTCCGTGTGTGAGGTGTTTTATGGTTAGTCTATACTTTTTCCTAACTTCAGTGCGCTCACAGTAGATGCTCACGTTCTTTATGTTAGGAAAATAAAAGTTAATTTCATGAAAGATTTAAAAATAAATGACCTTTTCATATTACCGACTCGACTACGTTCATGACAGCGTGCGCCGCATAAATTTTGCGAAGCATTAGGTGCGCGACATGTGTGCACACGCGCACTTTGCATCTCAATGTGCAGGATTACGTCGCATTTATAAATAATTATGATATTCAACGAATTTCAAGATGTGAAGTGGTTAAGGGTGTAGTACATTGAACTGATATCACATTAATTTATTATCAGCTATGCAGCTGAGAAATTGTAGATTTAATCAAATTGGCAAATAATAGCAATATTTAATTTTTTCGTTAAAGTTGTTTTGAAGATTTTATGTGTGTGCATGTCGGACCGGTGTAACAATATATTCCTTGACGCCATATTGTGAAAGAGGCTGTTATAAGAGGCGTCTAAAACTGAGCTGAAGCTAAATTGCCTACCCGCTTACGAACAACGCCGTAAATGGTACGACAAAGTGTGCTCTGCGATCCTCAATCCTCATTCCCATCAGAGAAGGCCTATGTACAGCAGTGAACTACAATAGGCTGATGATAATGACGATGATGTGAACCGATTTTATATGAGCAACTAGAGACGATTAAGAATATATTGTTTAATATTCATTTATGCTTCGATGAGCAATGTTAGAAAATTCGAAAAGATAAGTTTTTGAAAATTTATGCGTTATTCAAGCATTATTATCATGTATGTACAAGATTTCTGTCACATGATATTCTTTGTCAATTTACCTCAATTTTTTTACTTAGCGCGTTAAATGCAAGATTCAGTAAAGTTTCAGTTTTCTTGTTATAAGTACGCACTAAGTTGCACTAACTATACATTTTTTATGTAATATAACCTAAATTGAATAATTTACATTATACTTATCGTTGGCATGCTACTTCTGAAAACTAAGTAGAGACTCCTTTAATAGCAATGGGAAAATCTGTTCAAATTAGAATTATAGCGTTGGATTATAGAAGATGTAAATATCGAACAAAGAGGACTTTCTCATTGTTATATTTTAAACAAAACCAATAAAACATGCTCGGCTGCAGTTTTCTAGCCGTAAAAGGCACAAAAGCGCGTGGTTTGCCACTTCGTAAGTCAGTTTCGAGATCGAGTCCTCCTTTAGTCTTCCGGAATAGCCAAGGGAGGTTAGTTTGAAATTCAATAGGAAACAAAACGGGGACTACATTACAATGAAATGTTTTCAGTTTGAATTCAATTTCGAAGTCGATTAGCATTTAAAATTCTAGTAAGATATCTGCCGGAATATTATTCAATTTCAATAGATATTTGCCACTTTAGCAAGTGTTATAGTCATGGCAACATTATTGTACTTGTAATTAGAAGTAATTTCGTTTATAACTTTGTTCTTGCACTAGACCCAATTTCAAGTTTTGATTTTTACACATTTAACTTTTATTGACTTAAATGTCTATCTTCTTTTTAATTGTATATACGTAACATCACACCTGTAATCCCGAAGAGATAGGCAAAGGAATGAGGAGTCTATCACGAACAGGTGGTGAGCCTATTGCCATACATCGGGCACATATCCAGACTCCGACTGTAATGTGGCACTGTACTACATCCCTCTACCTACTATTTCGAGGATTATGGGCGTGATGATTCGTTTTAATCACAATATATGTAGTGAAAAATATAAGATATTATAGAGTAATAGCGTAGACAAATAGACGCTTAATAAAATACCAAGTTTCTGTTGATTTTAACACTTGTATAGAAAAGTGGTGCAACTATAATTAACTTTTCTAATCACACAAGTTCCCTTCGCCGGGAAAAGGAAGTTTGAGGAGGAAATCCAATTAATCCGACATCCGCAAGAGAAACTTGGTTGACTCGTACGATCAAATTCCCACACACATTTTGTAGATTCTAAATATTTCTCGTTTTTGTGTCATCGATACCTATGAGTATCTAATGATCACTAGACGTATTCCCTTATTTTCATATACATTGAACGTAGTTCTATTTGAGTATAATTTCATTAACTTGTTGTGATATTAAAACGCAATACGTTATTTTTAAGACAACTTTGATAGTGGAATGGTTGCAAGGGCGGCTGCTGATCGTGAAGTACTAGGTTCAAATTCCGAGTCGGATATTTTTGGGTCGATTTCTTCTACTTGTTTTGTACATTATTTTTTTAACTTAAAATTTCAAATAGTGACTTGGAGTCTGGATCTCTCCCCGGTGTACATCAATAGGCTGACCACCTATTCCGTCGTGCGACCTAAACCTAACTGAGAAATATGGGACTTGGGAATACTCTTTTGTGTTCCTCTTCGAGGATTACATGTGTGAAATTATTATTATGCACGTTTTATTTAGAATCTCAAAGTTGAGTAGATATAAATGATATAATAGCTAAAGGGCTTATATCGAACATTTATGAATTGCAAATAATAACAGTATGGTTGGCAAAACAACACACAATTCCGTTAGGAACGTGTGATAAATAGCATATTATATGGCCCCCAACCCATTAGTTATTTGAGCTTGGGGGTTATTCTATTGAATTGGGGCTCAAGTACGGTATTATTAATAAGGGATGCTCAAATACCTATTGTACGAATTTATGGAATCACATAATGATAGATAAACCGAAATCGAAGATATTAACTGTTGAAGTCCGAAGATAAAAACATTGCACACGAAATTGAACAATTTTTAACTAAAATTATTTGGGTATAAGTATTAGTCAGTTACGTAAATAATGTTAGTGAATCTCTTAAGTGCATTGAATAGTTCTTTACCAAATTCTATATTTGAAATTGTAAAATATAACAAAAAGTTAAAAATTCCCGGGAGAAAAATACGTCCCAACGCACTGTTTAAACAAAGTAGGTATATTAATTACAGTTCAAAAGGCGCGAGTACGGTATTTACCTCGACAACCGAATACTCTGCAGATGTCCTTTGGTGGCCATTTACATATTAAGATTTTAACTTTTCATTGAATATTGTAAAAATTATTCGGTTGGCCAAAAAATACTAACTTGTATATTTTTTACACATACAATTTTGGTTTAATAATAATAATAATAATATGTTGGGACATCCCTCACACACAACCATCTTAACCCAAAGAAAGCATCACGGGAACTCATGTTATGGCAATCAGACGGTATAAACCGTACTTCATAAATGGGTATAGATATGTACTTCTTATACCCAGACACAGATCAAATACTTGTAGGTACTTAGAGTAAAAATATTTATTTTGAGTCTGATTCTAACCCACGACCCGCAGTGCAACAGTTAGGATATCTCTTCACCATACCAACCGGCCAGTTATTTCTATGTATAATAATCAATTATACATAAGTTACTAATAATAACGGCTTAATATAAACATCAGTATATTGTCTAGGAAAAGCAACGGCAAAGTAGCTCGTACTACAACTACAAAAATTATTGAAAATAATTTCTTACCTAATAATAAAATATTATTATATCAGTATACATAGCTAGTTTATTGCTTTTGAATAATTCGTTTATAGTTAATTTTAATTCATGTATAAGTTTTGATTGCGTAGAGCTTTATTTAATCCTATTAATCATGCTGCTTTGTTCAAAGAATTATTTCTTGCCATACTTGACCCAATTTAGTATAAGTTTTTATATTTCATCGCCTTTTCAATTCCTTGTCGTTATCAAATTCCTGTATAATTTATTTGTGTTTTGCCTGTTCGTACTTTTGTGTTTAGTGGCGTCGTCGTATTTGATAAATTTAATTATCTTATCTTCAATAGGTGTATTTTATATAAATTTTTTAGGTAAATTTTTCCTGCATTTTTATAAGTAACTAATATCTAACTTAAAGTTAATAAAATATAAATATTTTTCATATTCGTAACATTGAAAGTTACACATTTTTATTATAATTTGAAATCAATTGAACCGATATCATATTCCGCAATAAAATACGAACTCAAGTACATTTTTTTCAATATTGAAATCGAATCTTCTTTCAAAAAAATATCGTTGGAACTGGAGAAGATGCAATTTGAAATTTACGCATCTATAAAGTAACAAAAACTTAGAATAACAGAAAAGCTACATGCTCCCGGCTGAGAGACTGGTATTAGTTGAGAAATATACGCAAATGGTGCAAAATTGGAAATCCATTTCTATGAAAATTCCGAATAAAATATGGAACTTCTGAAAATTTCATTCTGGCTGAGAAAGTTTGGGAAACAGGTAGAAAAGGGGGGATGAATTTTAATTAGTCAAATTTGGAATGACGTTCGGATGGAGTTTCGTAAACAACTTCTCTGTTATCTGTACACCTGCATGAAAATTGTTAGCTTTTCTAAATTGAATACGTATTTGAACTATGTATGATGGTAATTATGGAACTGTACGATAACGTCTTATGTAAAAAACACCAACTTAACTCAAAGACAACTCAAAGAGAATTAGCAAAGTATTCTGTTACAAGTAGGATTTTTGATTAGTTGCTAATCACAGTCCAAATACTTTGTACAGATTCAATTTCAATTAAATGACGTGTTTTATCATACTTAGAAAGTATTCAGTAATATTTGTTAGTAGTTTGTATTTCCGTATCATCAGGGGCTTTCGTAATTAAACTAAATCCTTCTCTGTCGAATCTTAGTTTAATTGACGTACAAATTTTTTTTAATGAAATTTCGTAGTGATTCTTAAAACTTTTAAAACGCATAAGAGCTATAAGAACACAATTTAATTGGTATGTCTATATTGTCTATAGTTCCTATATTATATCATCAAGTGGGGAAACGTACGAGTATTACACTTATCTGTCTACCCCTTCGGAGTTATTGCCGTGATGTCACATTTTTGTTTTATAATCAGAGTTCAATAATGGACTGGTAGATTAATTAGTACATAAATATTGTGTCGTTTCATTTTATGCAATAATTATTAATCTCATGTTTAAGCTAGATTGTAATAATACTCAGGTACTAAAGTGTTTAAGACATAAATAATGAAAGGATATAAAAATAAAAGGCAGTTAACTCTACTTTCACATGTTTAACTTTTTGGCACAGATGTACATATATCCACTTCAAAACATTTTTTTTATCTTCACGCCTGTAATCCCCGAAGAGGTAGGCAGAGGAATGCAGAACACTCCCACACACAAAATTTTTTTGTAATTTTCTAAATCAGAAAATTTCTAAATTAGAAAAATTCTTTTGTAGTACCTAGTTTTCAACACAAATTGAAGGCTAATATGGTAGTCGACACCGAAGTAGCGGATATTTAGCCTAATGGTCAACGATTTTTAATACTTTTAAATCTAACTAAATAGAAGTATTATATATATGGTGATATACATTACATCCCACATGTGCTCGCTGCAGAGTAGCAAAAATCGCAATATTTTGCAACAAGCAGTAATACCAGTGTTGCTTTACTTTATTACCTTAACTTTACGATCTGTAACCACATCAAATTTGTCACTTTTATGGATGCCCTCACTATTATGTTAGCGTTTTCACCTTATTTTAACCATTTAAGGCGTCTTAAAGGAACTGTTTAAACATACAATTAATTAAAGTTCCATGCATATTAATAATCATAAAATACTATTCACAGCTCAGCTTTCACTTTGCTGTTAGTTCAAGACTTGTCTGCGTTGTTTGTGTTTTCTAATAACGGGCTGTCAGCGAACGTATCACGTTTTAATTAATTTTAAAATAGTTGCAGTACAATTTAGATTTAAAAATAATGTTGCAAATTTATGAACTTGCATTACGGCGAGGTTGGGTCAACGTCAGTCGTAAACGTTCCCTTGATGTATAAGGTTGAGTCACGTCATAATAATTTATTAGGTCAAAGAAAATAATAGAGAAGAAAATTCGCTGTAAAGTGGGTTCGTTTATCGATTGCTTGGAAAAGAATTGAGGTTGTTGCCAGATGACGTAGTTGGTTCAGGTACGTTTTAGAGGCCACCGATTAAATTTAACGACTGTTGTCAAGTGATAACGATTAGTCTTGTCTGCATGTTTGCTTTCCGCTTCTTCGTATTGTTTATTTTCCATCGGAATCTAATTTTTCACTCCCGATAATCTTGAGTCTAAATTTTGAACGGCATCAGATAACGGGTTTATATGACAGTATGAAAATTTATGAACTTGTATCGTGGTCTTTCAACTATGGGTAAGGTACAGCAGCAGATTTAAGCCAGATTGTTATATAACGGATTAAATTGAGTATATAAAGTTATTAAGTACTTTTCACGTAATGTAACTTCACGCCTGTAATCTCTGAAGAGGTAGGCAGATGAGCGTAGAGCAACCCCACCTTTCACCAGATACGTTTACGTCTCACTATGGAATATTGAGTCTATTGTCCTACACCGGTCAGGTATCCAGAATAGTCACTAATAAAAGGTCGAAGTTAAAAAACTAATAGTGTCCTACCCTAGATTTAAACCCAAGACCTCCTGATTGGCAGTCGCACTTGTAACCAACACCACCAACGAAGCAGTCATATCTTATATGTATTGTTATTACGCAAATATTTGCTAACTTGGCCGTTTCGTCAATATCGCGAAATGAAACTCATAATATTTTAGTCTTCAGTAAACTGTAGAGATGGACGTTTTCCCAGAGAAGGTATTTGGACTATACACAAAGAATATACTCGCAGAAACTAATGGAACTCATCCAAAATTTCATAAACTCACGCCTTTGATTGATGAGTCTTGCATCGCGCGGATCTTGTGAATGATAAACTGTTGGATATATCTATTTATGTATGTATGGAGGGCTCGAGGCTAAGGAATGTGTAATGAGATATAGATGAACATTTATTAACATAAATACTTTGTTATGACTATGGACCTTGGCTTAAGCACGCTAACACATTATATACGAGTAGTTGGTTGTATACTATTGTTGTATACGACGTTGTATACGGTTGACTGCCTTATTGGTCGTGTTGGTTGCAAGTGCGACTGCCGATCCGGACGTCCCGGGTTCTATTCCCAGGACGAAATCTTTCTATGTATGGATATCTGCCCGGTGTAGTATAGTACGTCTGTCTTGTCCTATTATCAATTGAACATGCCATCAACTCCATCTAGTGGAAGTTGTATGAAACCTTGAATTTTGTTATAATTCATGGCAAATATTCATTATTTCTAAGAGTTTGAAAGAACTCGAATTAAGTCATGATACCAGATGTTATGACCTGTAATATAATTCACTAGCTGTGCCCGCGACTTCGTCCGCGTGGAATTGATTAATTGGCAATTATTTTCAAATATAAGTGCCTGTAATAAATAACTTATTCATTTGGATAAGGATTAATATCATGTTTATTAAAACATGATATTAATCCTTATTCGCAAATAATGTATTATTTAAGAACTATTTTGTTAATCATAAAAATTGGTTATAGTGGGTTAACGTTAAAAGCTAGACATGCTGTCGCGGACTTTTATTTAGAACTTTTAGAGGGGAATAATTTTGTAATACATTATTTTTGAGTAACAATCACCGTTTACTTAGCGCACGCAAGGAAAGCTCTAAATTTTGCCGTTGTCGCAATATTTTTTTATTGTTGCTCCTCTCCTATTCATCTTAGCGTGATGTTATATAGCCTATAGCCTTCCTCGATGAGTGAGCTGTATATCGATGTCCTTTTATATCCATTGTAAATTGTCATTAAAATTACCTACTTCTAAAATATTAAAATGCTAATAAATTTTCTGACAATTTACTAATAATTAATCTAAAAACGTCATTTTATAATACTTCCCATACATTTTTTCTTGATCATAGTATAAAATATATTTTTATATATGGTTTTCTTGTTTCTTATAAAATAGTATTACTAATGATGATTTATATTGGAAAATTCCAGTTTCAGTTTACATATTTCAGATTGTTTCGAAGTTCAAGTCCAGTAAGTGGAGAGTAATTAATAGAGTAATTATTTATTTATTTATTTATTTATTAAGTCTACCAACAATTGATACAACAATTACATGCAAATGATTTTTTTTTTTTTTTACATACTATACTTACAAACTAATTGCACAATCAGTTAGAGGTAAACACTGCATGCACATTTTAACAAGCAACAGTTACTGTAATCGTTTTGTATTTAACACTACTATTATTTACATTATAACACATTCATTAATATAATTTGAATTTTTAAGATTAAAAAATTCGTATAACAAATTTTAAAAATGGAAAAGTTACGCATGAAACTTGTACGAGTATATTCGTAGATCGTCTATTTTAAACTCGAGACTGCCTCGTTGGACGTGTTGGTTGCAAGTGTGACTACCGATCGGCAGGTCCCGGGTTCGATTCCCGGGTGGAACACTACAAATATTTTCTAATTTAGATTTTCTAGTTGTGGTTCGGAGTCTGGATATGTGCCCGGTGCATGGCAATAGGCTCACCACCTATTCCATAGTGGCACGTAAACGTATCTGGTGAAACGTGCGACTGTTTTGCTCTGCCTACCTCTTCGGGGATTACAGGCGTGAAGTTACATTTTTTTTTCGTCTATTTTAAAATTAAACGCCCCCCAGTGTGTTAACAAACAAATGCAAATTAGATATATAGATGATATACAATGACACGCATATTTGTCATTGGTCACATCAGTAAACGATTATAAACTTAATCAATTTGTTTTCAAAACGTGATACGTCGACCAACTAGTGCATAATAGACTCGACCGTGGCACAGAGCGGACGGGTCGTTTCATGCAAAACGTGCTGTCATTGCCATAGTAAATCAACAAAATGATTGGTTGACTTTTTAATGTCTAGGCGACTCTAAGTTTGCAGTAAAATCGCCACATGCACACAAGTAAAATCTAAATCCATGCAGCCTCTTCCAATCCAAAATCAACGCTTATGTTCTTATCATTTATTGTGCTTCATATTCTTTCATTACTTTTTTGTTTCGTTAAAAACTTTCCTCAGACTTCATGAAACATAACAGAAAAAAAATCAGCCAAATCAATTCAGCCGTTCTCGATTTTTTCGCTTAGGAAACACATTTAGCTATTCATTTTTGTTTATATAGATTAACTTACCTATATTATAGTGATAATGGTACCTATATAAAGTACTTACATACCTAAAAATATTTTGTAGCGTAAAACTTTACGTTAATGTTGATTACACACATTACTACAACCGTTATGTTGTGTAAAACGTTAATATTGATTACACTATTACACACAGTGCCGTCACTGCCCTACTCAAGGTTACAGACGACATCCGCCGCGCGATGCACAAGTCCCTCTCTTTGCTATTTTCTTGTCTTGTTAGACTTTACAAGCGCTTTCAACTCAGTAGATTTCGACGTTCTTCTTCAAATTCTTTAATCTATGAATTTCTCTTCGTCCTTTATTAAATATTTCGATTCTTATCTGCGAAGTCGGTCGCTGTGTTCGCCTTAATGAGACTCTGTCCGATTGGTCTAACATCACTGAGGGTGTGCCTCACGGTGGCGTCCTTTCCCCTTTATTATTCTCTATTTTCATCAACTCAATAACGAGTGTTCTCATTTCAAATTTCCATCTTTACGCAGACGACTTGCATTTATTTATTAATGGAGCAATTATTAGGATTTTGAGCATTTTAAAATTATTCTGAGTGTTTCTTTAGTAAATCTTCGATAACCGTGTACGGTAGTGATCGTCATTATTATCGTAAAAATATATTTCTAACAAAATAATTTCAAAATTAATTTCGCGGCAATAGGTACCTAAACATCATCTCAAGGTCCAGCTTTTAATGATGAGATTAGAAAGCTTAACATTGATCATAAGTTGTTAAAAGTAGATAGATGTTATTAAAAATGGATCTATTTAATTATTTATCCTACCTTATAACAATTTCCTAATATACATATATTGGATCGTTTATATTAAAATTGAATCAGGATAAAATCAGGATAATAAGATTACTGCTTTTGACCACTGTACGGCAGTTTAATAATAATTTATAAAAATTGTCTACGAGTATCTATTTACATTCCATATTACGCATAGACTCACTGTTTT
>DWEJ01003334.1:0-10522 GCA_018245835.1 Mysoria sejanus stolli | reverse complement strand
ATTTATTAAATGTGAAATTAACTAAGAATTAAAATGTGTATGTTCCTCGTATATATTGGTCTATGTAACTTACTCTCTGTATACAATTTCATTATACAAAATATAGATATACGTACTATATTGCCAGAGTCGGGGTCATAAAACCTTTGTAAAAGCTGAATCACTGTGGATTTACCACAACCAGAAGATCCAACTAACGCCACCGTTTTCCCAGCATCCACCTTCAAATCCATTCCTCTGAGTACCCTCTGGTGAGGGCGAGTTGGGTAGCTGAATTCAATATCCTTGACAGCAAAGGATCCGGTTGCATACTGCAAGAATAAAAATAATTAAGTTTTTTGTATTCTCCTTGGTACATGTACGCATTTTTTTATTTATCCCACGATGGACGTAACAGCATGGTGACTGCTAGGAATTTACCAAAGTATGTACCTATATATAAGTTTTTGAAATATTCATCTATTAAGTCAAGTTACAAATTTTACAATATTTTCAACTTTAAAATATTTTAAGCACTAAACATATAATTCGTAAAAAATTAGAATATCTGAAGTATTATGAACCTAAGTACTTAATTAAAAATGAATCCTACCCAGTCCTTCCGGTCTTTTGTTGTTTCGCTTTTGACTTTGGGTGTCCTGTTAATAAGTGCCAAGATTCTAGCGCCACACGCCTTCGCCGCGTTAAAACTTGGTGCGTATACTAATGATTGACCCAACATGTAAGCTCCGTACATGAGAGCTTCGTTGACACTGAAAATTAGAAAAATAACCAAATTACCCCGTAACCAAAATATATTAATTGTCAATGGTATCAAATGCGTAATGCTGTATGAGACAATAACAACTCATTTCTTAAATAACTGAAACATTAAAGAAATTTTGATATCATGAAGTGAGCCTTAAAGTGTTTATATCCGTATATAAGCAGAGTTGTATAACAATGTCCGCTTATAGTCAGAAGAAAGTGCGTACTTACAGCAACACGATTTTATATTCCAGCCCTTCGTTAGCAACTAGCGTTGCGCCGTACACTGTAGCACTGCAGTATGACATGAATGGTACGTATATTCCCAACCCCAGCACCAGCCCTCTCCAGCGGGTTTTTTTGACCACTGCTTTGCATGATTCTTTGAGTGAATTTCGGAATTTTTCCAAAAAAATCGTTTCCACCCCTGTAAATAGGCGGCTTCTTTTTACTATTTCCAAGTCCCAGAGTCTATAAGTTTTGATAAATTATTCTAAAGTGTGACTTTGAAATGATAAAAATGTCCATTGATAACATGAATTTGATGGTAAATGAACAATATTAAATTTCAGAAATTATAATTATATCAGAAAATGATCATTCTTATGACGTCGAATGTATTATAACTATAGAGGAGGAAAGCTATATGTATGCGCGTATGTACATAAGTGTAAATGTGCCCTTCATGAAAAGAGCAAGAACATGTATTTTGGTAACAGTTAAATTGGATCCGATTGGCTGGTTCAGTAATTGACGATACAATAATTTAAAGAGAACTTATACCAAATTCATTCTCTTTATCTATCGATGAGACGACTTTTTGCTTGGCTATGGCACAAATGGCACATTTTTTTTTATTGAATGTTCTACGACTTACCTAAACTCTGTACGGTTTTTATACTGACAACGGCCTCCGTAGCAATAGCCGTAGCGGATTCCATCGCGGCGCGTTCATCGGATTGAGATTTCTGAGAAATTATACCCTCTAGCCAAATGCTGCCGACCATCTAAACCAATAAGAAACACAATACATCAGACAACTGGCCATCCTGCATTAGAAGTGTTGTATAATAAAACCTTAAAAATATGCACGGGTCATTGAGAAAGGTACCTTGAAAATTTTGTTATCATAAAATAAAATAAAGCCCTGTTAGTGTCATTACCCTCCTATGGGAAGGCTTGTATGGCCCATACACTATGGAAAGACAGTGCTTCATCCCACGCCTTCCTGTTCTGACTATGATATTCGGTCACATGCACCATCGTTGACTGTGTGGTTCGTGCTTACATTTTAGTCGAATGTATCCTCAAAAGCCCCAATTTAGCTGCCTCATACGACAGGGAGGTTGTATGAGGCAGCTAAATTGAGCATAAATTCAAATTCCAAACTACGAGGCCACTGCCTACCGTTTTGCAAATTCTACCTTACAGACTACTTTGTATTTCTTTAATAGTTAATAAACTTCATGTAGCTTAGCCACGTGAATATTAACGTCTTGAGGGATTTTTGCCTGCTTCATTAGTTAAGTGATTGGAAAGCTACTGCTGATCAAGAAGTCCTGAGGACTTGCAGGTTGAGTACTATTGAATTTGTCTAACTTGAAATTTCTAGATCACATGAATTTGTGCCTGGTGCATGGGTGGGATTATAGACGGGATGTTAAGTAATATAAAATGTCGTTTTTTATGCTTACGAGAGGAAGGAAGACTGTGCCAACAAGTGTTAATTTCCAGTCATAGCAAATAGCCATGATGAACCCGATGACAACGGAGCTGGTTCCTTGTATTATGAGACCCACCCGAAGACCGGTGGCGCCTTGCACCTCCGCCGCATCTCCGCTCAGCCTCGCACACAACGCACCTACAGTGTTGCTTTCTTTGTCGTAGAAACCTATTTCCTAAACGAAAAATGTTTACTATTATTATACTAGCGAGTCTTTTTCGGTGTAGCCAGAGAGACTGTGGTTTAAATCTCTCTATCCTTACAGTTCCGACTTACTTCTTCTACAATGATTATTATTTTCATATTCTTATTATTCTAGTATTATATAACGTTTGTGGTGTAGTGCATTGCTTTGTGCCTTAATATTAATCAATCTATAAAGATGGACGTATACACTGTGTTTGCGCTTGAACTAAGTTCCGCGCATTTGTAACTACAAAAACAGTGTCAGTGTTCGTGTTTTGTACATATTATTTTTTGACTTCTCTCAAACGCAGCTTTAAATTTATAAACGTAAGTAAACATACTTTGATACTTACTTAGGCCATACTTTGATTATTGCAGAAATTATCTCAATTCGAGAATATAATTTTTGTTGTGTTATTATTACTATGTTTAATTCTTACCTGTTTAAGCAGCGCTGAAAAATATTGCTGTCGTAGCCTTGAAGTCATTTTAAGACCAGCGTGAGTGAAGGTGGTGCTCTGCAGGCACATAGATATCCCGGCCACAGCGGCCACCAAGATAAACATCCCCGAATAGAAGTCCGCCAAGTATGTTATTTCATTTCGATTGGGCAACACGAATATCTAGGAGTAATAGCATCAATTAGTCAAACTTTTTCACGTAGATCATCATCATCATCATCAGCCTATTGCAGTCCACTGCTGGACACAGGCCTCTCCAATGGCACGCCACTGAGCTCGATCTTCAGCTCTTCGCATCCAACCGCTGCCAGCCACTTTGCGTATATCGTCACTCCGTCTAGCATGGCGTGGTCTCCACTCTAAAACACGTCTACTCCAACGGTCACCTGTCCTGCGACAGATGGGACCAGCGTAGATACACGTTGATATTTCTTTCCGTTTAAGCCAGTATTGAGAATGTGAAAAGCGATAATAATGTAAAGGTTTCATTCCCATCAACTGGCTTTGTGGCGGTCGTTCAAATTTCAGTTTGTATGTTCGATTTTGTTGAGTAAATGAAAAATTTGGAATGAGCTTCTAACTCAGGTTTTCCTAAATCACTATCACATGGGATTCTTTAAGAAAAGCGCAAAGAGAGCTCTACATCAAAGCCAACAACATATTGGACACTCCTCGGGTGTTGCTAATGGTACTCGTAAATACTATTAATTTGTTTACTAGGTTAAACGTTAAAAAAAGAAAAAGTGATAAAGGTTACTCACACCTCCAGCGTAACCAAACAACAACGAGAAGGCTGGGAAGCAAACACCTTGGATGAAGGCGGCAATAGAACCCAGAGTCATAGCCGGCCACTCAGGCGCGTTCAATTTCAATAGCTGCCAGTCACTCACGGATTTTACCTTCTAAAGTACAAAAAACAAGATATTTTATATTCTATTGTTACATTTTACTAGGTAATATGGATAAATGTAACATGATATTAATATGTCCGTTAACCCGGTTATATTAAGCAATGTACTTCCCTCGTCCTCATCTTCGTCTTCCTCTTCTTCTGATTCAAGTTCTGCACTGTTTACAAAGTTCTGTAGACCCGTGGACATTACAGACGAGATGGAACCGCGGGGAGTCATCCAGTCGTGAGAGTCTGTAACAATGTAAATAAATATTTATGTCTATATTACGATAAAGTAAATAAACCTTTATATTATCTTAATGTAGAGATTCATCTTATTTTAATGTATAGGTTGATTGCCTCGCTGGATTTGTTGGTTGATCGATCTATAAGTCTTCGCTTCACATCACGGGTCCAATGCCGGTTCAAATTCCCAGGCTCTACAAGATTTTTAACTTAGAAATTTATAGTTGTCGCTTTGAGTCTAAACATGTGCCCGGTGTATGGCAATAGGCTCACCACCAATTCCATAGTGGGACTTAAACGTAACATTTGAACGTGAGAGTGTACTACGGTCCTCTGACTGTCTTTACAGGGATTACAAACGGGATATTACGTTTAATGTACAGTTTTTCCAAGCGTAGAGATGTTGCAGATAAACATCTATATATTCGTACAATATATAAGCAAATGGTTTCTTTTACACTTGGACACAGAATAATCAAACCTGCCCATCATATAAGTATTTACTTTGACTTGAAGTTAAACCATCATTCCCCTAATGGCTGTGTCCACAGGATGTTTGTTAACCACTTGACTAATAAAACAGTGAGTATATTTGTCATCAAAACTACATGAATTAGTGTCATCACATCTGTTTGTGCCTCGCAGAAGGGGATTTTGAGTTGTTACGTCCAAAGACTTCGACTGCGTTTATGTCGAATAAATTAAGAAATTACAAATAAATATTTATAACCAACATCACCCGTATTGGCCATTTTCAATGAAATGAACATTCACCACCCGTTGTCTTACCGCATGATACAACCAGAAGAACATAGCCCAAGGCACTACTAGTTGAGCGATGCGGTACAACTACGGGTAACGAATACTAACGTTGATGGCGCTTCCAATATCTGATGTTCATCAACTCGTTTTTTGCGTTGCTTCGACTAAATATCTTCATCGTATAAAAAGCAATGTAAGTATGTAGATAGTGTTACCTCGTTTCATAGAATGAACTCTGTGCACTTTTCGGTTTGATCGTCTCTTGGTGTCCATGCGCGGTGCAAGCGCCATGTCAGTTTCCTCCTCATAATCGCCCTCTTCTGGTAAGGTTTCTATAACATCAGGCTCTTTATTCTCTTTCCCAGTAGTAACTAACTTGAAGTAGAAACCTGTGAATTTAAGAATTATTAAAAAAAGTAACATCATCTCTGTAATATCCAAAGAAATGTTATCCATTTAAATTTGCACACTGGTGACCAAGTTTTACCGTTACTAAAAGTAATTAATAAAAGTTATATCATATTTATCAAAGGTCTTCTAATGAATGTATTGTGTCATTCGTAATTCCTATAGTATCCAAATATATGCAACGGCAATTACGAATGATAATGACGTTCGACAATATAAACCCTGCTCTGTAAATCGCTAGATGTTCTTGCATGATAAATGCTAAGTGTTGTCAGATATCATCTGATAAAAGTCGCTTGTTTATTTAGACGGCTCATGTCTGGGATTTTACGACTATTACCATCAATTATCCATAAAGCAATCTGGTTGTTTCTTCAAAACGAAGAGATTACGTTGACCAACAAAAAAGCATTTTCATAGAGTCCATAAAAATACATATATAGAGATTATCACTACCTTTTGATTTCATAAGCTCTTCGTGAGTTCCTTGTTCAACGATGGCACCTTGGTCCATACAGATTATACGATCAGCGTTGACAATTGTAGAGAGTCTGCAATGTTATCACCATATGTATAACATACAATTTGTGTGATAATAACTGAATCAAGTTCAATGGTAACCTGTGGGAAACGATGACTGTGGTACGGCCAACACTGGCCCTATCTAAAGCGGCTTGTACTTGTCTCTCGGAATGAGGATCCAGTGCTGAAGTCGCCTCGTCCAGAAGTAAAACGGCAGGATCACGAAGAAGAGCGCGTGCAATGGCAATACGTTGTTTCTGACCACCAGAAAGAGACGCCCCACGTTCTCCTATAATTGTGTCATAACCCTACATGGAAGAGAATTTATATATCCTTTAACATTCTTAACATATTTAATCAAATGTACAAGAAGTATAATAAATAATTTAACTCACATTGCACAAATTTTTAATAAAGTCGTGAGCGTAAGCCATTTCTGCAACTCTCTGTATTTCATCCCTACAAGTGTCCGGGCAACCAATAGCGATATTATCATGAATAGATCCACGGAAAAGTACTGGCTCTTGCCCGACAATCCCTGCAAAAAACAAATGCTATCGTTTTTTATCATCATCATCGAACTCAATGTTGTCTATAATCCCCACGCTGGGCATATTGTTTGGGCATCGTGGGCAATAGTTTCTCGCACCGCTTCCGTTGCTACCCATAGGCGACCAGTGCATTTAATGTTGCCAGTACAAGCCACTGCGACCAGCCAACATAATAAGCATTCTGATAAAAAGCATAATGCAATGGACAATTGAAAATATTGATAGTATATTGGTACAAAAGTAGTTCAATTATAAAAAGCTGTTACCTAAGCCAGTCCTCAGCCAACCTATGTTCAGATTCTTTATATTTATACCGTCCAATTTCACAACTCCAATGCTGGGATCGTATAACCTTTGAAGCAGTTGTAGGATAGTGGATTTTCCACAGCCGGAGGAGCCTACAAGAGCAACACACTCTCCGGCTTTGATGTGTAGATTGAAACCTTGTAACACCTGCAATAAACACAATATAGGTATAGTTCACTTAAATATTTTTGCAATCTTCCGTTTAATATTGTGTTTAATGAAATGAGAATTTAGGTGGAATAGTGCGAAACAGTTTATGATCGATTTGTTTCTGAGATTTCAGTGTCGCAATGTAATTTTGATGCCGATGTGAGAAATCATGCGAATGACTATGATAGCACTAATCATTATCATACCATGTTTATTACCTTAACGTTGGGCCTAGAGGGATAATTGAAATGAACATCTTCCATTATGATGTCACCCACTACTCTTCTCGGTTTTTGTCCTTTGGGATCCATGCTGTCAATAGATGGTGTTCGATCCAATAGAGCGAAAAGACTCGCGGCCGCGCCTCGAGCCGATGCGAAAACTTCAGCATGGGGCACACAAAATGTAATCGATTGTGTCGCGCAGTACACGCTGAACATAATCTGTTAAGTTAATAAATCTCATGTGTACGACATTATTTATTATCATTAATAATCATCATGCATCTGAATTGAATACAGCCAGGTGTTCTGAAGACATGGTTCCAATTACATGCAATAGTTTAATGAAATAATAATTTCCGTTTATTTATAAGAGATTTAAATATATTTTGTATTATATATGTGTATTGTAAGCAAATCCGTAGCTGCACTCACACTGAACAATCGTCCGACTAAATATCTTTTCTGATCGGTTGGCTTGTCGAAGTCATTCAAAACGAGCCGGGTGCCGTAACTTAGCCCAATAGCGTTCAAGGAATATGTAAGCAGCCAGTTGAAGCCTGTAGCCATGCCCGTGTACAAGCCTCGCTTGCGTCCATACAATTCAGCGGGTTCCAAAAGAGTCTTGTATCTGTAGGTATTGTCAACTTTGTTATCATTTTATGCAGTTAAGACATCAGTTTAAGATGGATTTATGTTGCGTATACAATTGTAAATTTACAGAAATGGCCATTTGATGCATTTCGACGGCTGCGTGCCCCTTAAACATAACACCCTTATATGTACATCGCTTGTCAGCTTTTTTAGATATATTATACATATCTCTTAAATAATTATACAGTCATCTTAACAAGAGCATAATACAAAGGCTTATATTTAAACACACGCATGTAGAAGATATTACTTGAGTCAATAATTTATCATTTTATCTCTTGTTAGTAAGCGTCAAGGGTGTTTGTAAGAATTACCATACCACGGCCAGTGTACTAAACATACAACTAAGTACAAACATAGTACACAAACTATTGAACGGTGATTAATTATAATCAATTGTAGAATGGGATATGACTCAATAATTCATTTATATAAATTGTAACTCTATTATAAGAAGGTACTCGTATGTCTCCGAATACAATATTGTTTCAGTTGTCGTATTACATAGTTGCGTTTGATATCTCGATAAGGATGAAGAAATGAAATTCTTTTGGTTTGCCATATATTGTTTAGTCACAACCCTTTTTAAGCATTCCTTAACATATTTTCTGCATTGCTGTATAATATGACCCGATGATACAATGATGTGTATGGCCGCATATAACGGAACAATAAAAAAAATTACTTTTCGACTTCTTTGTTTTCTCCACCAAAAGCCACGACCGTTCTAACTGATTTTAAAACTTCCTCGGCTTGTTTACCAGCTTGGCTGTATGACTCCATTTCTCGGATCGATGATTTTGTTTGATACTGATATAAATATATAGATTAATATGATTAAGTACATTTTTACATCCATGTTTTGCTACAAAGCAATATTTTTGCAACTGTTTCTTAAAAAATGTAATTATAATTGTATTAAAGCAATATATTAATTGTAGTGCCTGTAACAGTGCATTGTAAGAGTTGGCATACCTTAGATAACATGACAGACGCAGTTATAGAAAATGGTACAACTGTAATGCAGGCGAGTGTCAATTCCCAGCCCAGCGGGAATGCTTGGCAAATACAAATGACAGCCGTTCCAGCCAAGTTAGCCACGATGGCCAGTTTCTCACCCATTCCTTCTTTCAGTTTCATCATGTTTCTGATATGTATTAGTAAAAAGTGTATTAATAAAACTTAATAAATAAATTATAACAATAATATCTTATGGCAGAGGATTGAAAATAAGTAAAAGAAAAGTTAATAGGGTCACTCACTCTGACATTTTCGATGCTAAATTGAATTCCGAATCGGTATCGAACCAAGACATGTCTTGATGCATCACCGCTTCTAAGAAGAGTAGTCGAATCCGGGTTATCTGATGTCAAAAAGGTTTTAACTGTAAATTGTTTAGTACTATCTTACTTATTAACATGAAGTTAATAAGAACAAAAATATACAAAAACAGTTCGTAGTTTCTCATTCGTTATTTCCGTTAGTCTATATCATGCGAGCGGTGGTCGAGTTATTTGAGACCTAATTTGCTTATAATGACAAATACCAACATTCCCGTTTAATTCCGCTATTCTTTTGTGAATAAAACAATAGGGCTTGTGTGCTTTCGCATTTGACCAGAACATTTCTCTCGGGTATTTATCGAGAAAATTACATATTCGTTGAGCTGCCCGTCGCTGGTTCATGCCCACTGCTCGTTGATAGATTGATGTCGTAAGCGTATTGTGGATTTTTGAATCGCGAATTGGTATTCGTTTACGGTTTACTATACCTGACGCTAACACTTAACGTATCAGCTTTTGCAATACCGTGCGAATACGACCATTATGTTTGCGTGTACCATTGGTAACCGGATACGAAAACCTTATCAGTAAACCGTAACATGCGCACGCAAGCTAATTGATTTTTTTTATATACCAAACGTCGCTTCATCTCAACACAGTGCAATACAAGGACATCAATTAAGACAATTGGTTTTGTTTGTAGATGATTGCGCAAAATCTGTCTCTATGTAATATAGTTGCGCATTGCGTTCTTACGTCACTCGTGGAACATTGATTGATAATATTGAGCTACAAATTAATACATACAGACACGTTGTCATACACGCATAAATGTTCCGTTCTGCGTCGTTATGGCGGCTGAATATTGTACATACGAGTGTGTAAATGTAAAAACGATTTGTTTGTTATACGATAGATTCTATTAATATTTTTCAGAAGTTTTTATTTTCGATTAAAAAATTTTTTTGCGGTCTAGTAATCATCATCAGTCGGTTCCGGTCCACAGCTGGACATAGGCCTCTCCAAAAACATGACACTGAACTCGATCTTCATCTCTTCTAGTAATCAGTATTATTTAACTTTAATTAATGTATAAATAATATTTCTATAAAATCTAAGTTAGAAAACTTCAATACTGCCCGACCCGGGATTTGAACCGATGACCCCTCGTATCGATATCGACCTTTCTATCGTTCCACTGCTGGAACATGGGTCTCCTCTTAGAATGAGAGGGTTAAGGCCATAGTCTCTCATGCTGGCCAAATGCGGGTTGGCAGACTTTACACACCTTAGAGAACAACTTTTTTTGAGGACTCGATGCACTTTTCGGTGCATGGGCGCATATTGATATTTCACGAAAATATTAATATTGGTCTTTTATTTATAATGTTATTATTTAAATACGATATA